>JAHBBA010001237.1:0-100488 GCA_018806925.1 Skeletonema costatum
TCAGTCAAGCTCTTGACTGGAAGGTGCTTGCGTATCTGCGTCATCTGTGTCCCCTGTACGTGGTGCGGACTTGCGACTCGTCAATGACACACCCTCAAACGAATTACGACCTCGGAGGGAGCAGAATCGTCACATCGTATACACTTTCCCCCTCATTGGCATAAGTTGTTCTATCAGTTGGAAACACGTTACCTCTAATGCAGAAAAACGGACATCAATCGACGCAAAACATTGTGGCGGGACGTGCCAGAGTTGGTGCATCCACATTGATTTTTTGGGGGGGGGGGGGGGGGGGGGCCCCGTTTATGCAGTGGCCTGAAGGCCTTAGAGAGAGCACCTTAGAGGACCATCTTTCGCTGCGCCCCTAAAAAGTGCAATCCCAAATGTTGGCAGGTATAGGAGTGTGCGAATGGTAGGGTTCGTGCTGTTTCGCACGATTTTGGAATAGTCCTGAAATGGTTTCATGTGTCAAGAGGCAATTACTAAGGGAGCGAACACTGTGTCGTCGGGTAGGAGCCAAGAGTACTCATTGTGCAACAATATGTAAAAACTCGAATCTGTTATGTGAGCGCCATAGCAAAAAGTGGCCACTCGGACAAGCAGAAGTCGTCAGACAAAAAAAACTGTAAACTCGAATCAGCCGAGCGCACTGACTTGTACGATGACCAAATCATACGAATGGGAAGCGATTCAGACCTCTATGGCACCACCGAGCAAGGAATAGTAGACAGGAAGAAGACCTCATTTGCTTTCGAATGACAGCGGGGGTTTGGGCACGATAATCGGCGACTGTTACGTTGGTTTACGTACTAGTACAAAATACGCTACAAAAATATGTATGTGATTGACAGATAACGGTGTTCTTGCATTTTTGGCCCACTAGAGCATTGATTCCTACTATGGCTAACGGCTCCCATCAGTTTTCCTGTCCCACTCTAGCTATTTTCGCCCAAAGAAGTGGAGCTGAAGTGAGGTATCTACAGGCTTCATGAACAACAACAGTACGCCGAGTCAAATACCCTGAGCTTCTATTACCCAAATCAATAACTAATAACAATGGGCCTATTCTCAGGCCTAACGAAAAGTGACGGTGGCGGTGAGTTGGTATCATTTGTGACCGTCCTAATCCCATAAAATCATACTCTTTGCTAACAATAAATTTTGAAACTCTCACTGACACACCAGAATATCAAAACGTAGGCTCCGCAACAACATCATGTGGAGGTGAACCACCATTAGTCACCGCCACGCCAATATCATCATCCACCGCAGCAGCATCATCATCATTGCCCACAGTCGCAGAGGCAATTAACATTTCCAAACTTGCCGCGGCCGGTGCTTCAACTTCAACTGCCGCTGTTGGTGCCGCCACTCATAACTCTTATTCGGCATCATCACAACAACAAAGAGTAATAGAGTTGTAGCTTATATTACGACAAGTTCAACTTTCTTCGCCTCTCCCTGTTTAAGCGAATCGGAGGTATACAAATATGGCGATATCTCTCACTCTTCATTCCCACTGCTCGGTCCAAACACACAGAGCATCAGCATATCACCACCTACCTCCCTACCATCTACCTCCTCTCTACATCTACATACCAAGATCAGTTGCTGCAAAGTTCGTCCAATCTCTGAAAGTCGAGTCAGTGAGGATTTCCTCTCCCCTCTTGATATCTCGAGTAGCATAGTACAAATGCGAGGTACTACCCTCGCTCTCAGGCTCGGGTAACACATTGGCATCTTCAGAAGTAAAGCCCATGCTCTGCCACGTGCTCAACATGGCAGAAATGTTAATGGCCAACATGATCTTCATGGGGCCATTCTGCTCAAGCCGCTGCGTCCAAGTCCACTCGGTGATATCACAAGCTGCCCTTCGTGGGCAGAGAGAACACAAATCGTCTATACGCCATTGCATCGGGAAATGCTACATCCGAATTGGTACCATCATGGACAACCTCTCCCTCTTGGATATCACGTGATGCAAATAGACCTCTATTCCTATTTGTCCCTTCTATTGACTTGGCATAGAATGGTGGAGCTTCCTCGCCATTCCTGCCAAACAAGTAGCCATGGGTAGGTGGCACGATCTCATCAAACTTGTACGAGCTATCAACTTCCTTATTGTACGCATCTAGAATCATCTGCCACTCCTTCATGCTTGGGGGCTTAAAAAGTACATAGTCAAACACATCGCATGAGAAGTGTTCTCGAATTTGTAGAAAGCCGAATGTTTGCCAGCCGTGTGGTGGTTCTTTCACTACGTTGTCATCATCATCACCTCCTTGTGTATTTGCGTCTTCAAAGTGCATTTTATCAGGATTGTAGGAGTGTGATGTGTTCAACTCGACGTGAGCAGACGAATCAACCACAGCCGCAGAAGAGAACAACTTGATCATGAAGCCACCAACAAAAATCAATGAAATAGCCATGACAAATCGTATCAATGTGTTCTTTTGCTTCATAACGAAGGAAATGATGGCATTGCAGTGTTGTCCAAAAGATCTCTTGTTGCTGCTGCTGTTGTCCATTGCTGGCGTCATGCCACCACTATCTCCCCCCCCCCTGTGGTAGAGTGTTGGTAGTTCTTGTCTCCTAAGCCTCATGATGATAGTCGTATTTCGAGTTACTTCTGAGCAATATGGAGATGGAGAGATACACCTAGACTTTTTAGTTGTTGCTGTTGCTGCGGCTGGTGGTGGTGTGTTTTGTGTTTGGTATTCCTCTTTTTGGCCATAATGTATGTAACATAATCATCATAACACACCTACACGTTTTGAAGTTGAAGCAAGACACTTTTTTCATGAAGCAAAAGGGAGTGGCGGAGTGTTTTAGAAAGTCTGGTAGAGAAGCAAAAAGTAGTCAAGGAATACTTGTGACTATTCGGCTAATAGTTCTAGTTTCTCTACAATACCACACAATACCACGCCCATTTAATCGTATTTTACTAATCTATCTCTGATATTTGAGTGAGTCATTGGAGCTGCCAAATTTTGGGGGTGGATAATCGCAGCTTTCTCATAGCGACTTCTACCAACGCTTCCGCTTTCGTAACTCCTATTGCCGCAATTGTGAGTATTGTTGTTGTATGAGCAGTGTACATCTGTACTCTATGCCCTTCACGAACTTGTCTTCTCTACCAGCAATATGATACCTGCCTGTCTGCTCGAAAACGTGTACCATAGAGCAGAGAACACCCCCCATCTACCATATAATACCCAGCATGGAAAATGAGTGCAGGGACTGCTTCTGCTTCCCCAATCTATGGAGTTAACCCCGCCCGCGCCGATAAGAATATCTTAGCTTTCTTTGGGAGAAGATCGGGTTCGCAGCTTCAAATGTGTCCCTACAAACTTGTGGGGCTGAGAAAACACCACCCCATCTACCACGTAATATCCTGTAAACGAAAAGGCCTGCCTCATACTATTAGCTTCCTATTCTTCCTCCGCAAGTTCACTGTGCAGTATTGTAATGAACTCTCCGTTGACCACTTCTTGACTCTACTTATTAATAGCAAGCACACACACACACGTAGCAGCATGGACCCTCCAGCAGTAGACAAGTACCTCTCCAGATCCACCTCCAGCTCCAGGCTTTGGAGGAGTAGCAAAAACGCCCCCGTCACTGGCACTGTCAAAGGTGAAAGGCAAAGATTGAATTACCGCCGCTACTGCTCACAGAACGGACAAAACAAAATGTTCCTACATCGCCTATGCGTTATTCTATCTGCGCTGGCCCCATTCGTCTGCTTCCAGTTTTACTTCCTCTATAAGCTGACCAACGGCAAAGAAGACGCTACCGAACAAATTGCATACCAGCTTGGAACACGCGGCGATGCTATCCCAGAGCCAGAGATATCACCGCTAGATCACTTTGTTCCACTTCCTCTTCCCGCAGAAGTGCCAGATTGGATTCCTCCAAACTTTCATGAGTGGAATTCCACGAATTCAACGCCACCCTCCGTTTGGTTTGATGCCTTAGACACGTATGGCCGCAGAGGATATGTTGCCGACCCTACATTGCTCCGAAAATCAGTGCTACAGTGGCACAAGGATCATCCAGGTGCTACCTATTGGGATCGACTGCAAGGATATCAATCGCATTTGCTGAAAAAGATAGATGATTATCTGTTCATGGAAAAAACTTGCGCACTAATCCCAGGAGTATCTGTGTTCGGTCAAGGCGGGCTAACCATGCTCGTGGAACGCATTAAAGTGGACGAAGTGCCTACATTACGAATGGGAGGGAAAGATTGTCTGAAACAAGAAGAAACACCTGATGCTGATGATGGAAACAATAACACTACCAAAAAGAAGAAACTCAAGCTCTTTTGTGGAGTTTACTCTTACGATGGTCAGAGAGATTCTATTCGTCTCGCAGCACTTTCGTACGGGATCAAATGTGATGGTTTCCTTGCATTTAGCACCGCAACTATACCCAGTTTAGGCATGGTGGCGCTAATGCATCGTGGGAATGAAACGTATCAAAACATGTTTCAGAAAACTAGGTCAATACTGTCGTATGTTGCTACGCATTACCTTGATGATTATGATTACTTTCATCTTGGTGGTGATGATATGCACGTAATCGTTGAAAATATGAGAAGTCTCATGCTAGAATACGAGAGAGAAGGTTACAGCGGCAACAAGGAAGGAAGAATGTTTGGACAGATAGCGAAATTACCTTACCACGCCCGCAATCTTATATTCAATGGTGGACCCGGATACACCCTTGATCGTATTGGTCTGAAAAAGCTACACGATTTCATGCCCAAATGCAATCCAAATGCAGTAAAAGCAGAAGAAGACCAGGAGATTACTAGATGCGTTCGAAATCTCAATCTAGAATGGTCAGACAATAGAGACAAATGTACCGGGCAACAGCGCAGTTTCGGAGAGCACCCTGACATGACTTATAATCAGACTGAGAAGCCTGAAAAAGGAAAACGCAATTTCTGGGAACATCAATGGTCATATTGGGCAAATTTGGACCACCCAACAATAAAAGGCGTCAAAGTTGGAGTAAAGCTTGGGTCGGATGCTGCATCAAACCACACTGTGGCCTTCCACAGATTGACATACCCGAGTTGGATGGCAAGACACCATGCTCTCATTTACCGCGCTTGTGATGCTTCGACGCCATTGGGAATTTTGACTGATATAGGTGTGGACGGATCCATCACCGCCGGCGGGGCTTAGGCTAACTTAGGGCTAACTTAAGCGGCTTAGGTATCCATCAATAAGGCGCACACAGGAGGAAATAATGCCTTGTAATAACTTGATCATCATCATATATATTAAAGGGCAAGTGTCCGTCCTTCCAAAAGGATTCCGACGTACGTGCCCCCAGTACCTACCGCCGATGGACACTTGCCCTTTAATATATATGATTAGTGACCCCAGAGAGGTCCATTTTGGGCTTGCCTCCAGCGCAGCGCAATCTACCTCCATATACACATAGTCATAGTATCTCAATCTCATGATTGAATACGGGCATTGGCCCTGTGTTGTTGGCTCATTATGCGTGGTTGTGGTACGGTGCAGTGGCATAGAGTAGATGTACACTGCTCATACAACAACAATACTCACAAGTTGTGGCAATAGGAGATACGAAAGGGAAGCGTTGGTAGAAGTCGCTATGACTATGAGAAAGCTGCGATTATCCACCTCGTCAATTTGAGTTGGAGTTCTCATGGGAATGGAAGATATACGAGAATACAGCGAGAAACTAGAACTATTAGCTTGTGACTATTCCTTGACTACTTTTTGCTTCTCTACCAGACTTTCTAAAACACTCCGCCACTCCCTTTTGCTTCATGAAAAAAGTGTCTTGCTTCAACTTCAAAACGTCACGATCAAGTTGTTCTCTTCCGGTTGTTCTCTTCCGCGGCCGTGGTTGATTCGTCTGCTCACGTCGCTAACTTCATCTTCCCTACGCAATAATTTAATGTGGCAGTAATAGCACACACTCACACGTACCGTAACACTAAAGATAAAGACTAAAGCAACAGCAGCATGGATCCTCCAGCAGTAGACGAGTACCTCTCCATCTCCAATCTTGGGAGGAGGAGCAAAGATGTCCCAGCGCCTGCGCCAAACACACCGAAAAGCTTTCCTCTTGGCTTTCGCCCTTGCCCTTGTCAAGGCCTACTTCTACTTATCCGGCACAGCCTGTTCTGGTTCCGCCCGCTTTCTCTACACATCAAAGCACAAACTCCTAGAGAGGTAAAATCGAAGCAAAAGACATCAGCAATGGCAGCACCAAAAGGACGCTCAAGGAGGCTTGAAAGAATATTTTGTTCTATTATCATCTACACCATTATGTCGTTCTTCGTCTTGGTGTACCTTGACCTTGATGGTGGTGGCGGTAAAAGGGTGCAACATGGTCACAATCCCAACAATGAAGATGATCTGATGGAAGAAGTCCATTTGGGGGACATGCATCGCATGCTGCCGGCACGCCACCGAGACCAAGAACCGGCTTTCGCCGCTTGTCTGTTAGTTCTTGATGACACCATCCGCTTAAATGAATGGGTGGCATATCACTTCACTGAACTACCTCTCTCATCATTGGTAATTGGACTTGACCCCAAGAGTTCAATGAGCTCCATAGCTGAAATTTATTCCATGTCTCAGCGATGGAGCCCTTATGGTCTGAACATCGTTGTCTGGCCAACTGATCCATTTCCAAAAACATTCAAGTACAAAACACCTCCAAATCACAAACGTCCACCAGGATCCCATAAATGGAGGCAAGAAACTCTTGTTTCGTCGTGTACTCACCACTTCCTTGATAAAGGAGAGGAGGAATGGCTTCTGCTCACTGATACAGACGAGTTCTTGGCATACAATTTCATTCAACCGGGAGAAAACATCTCATCATTTGATAAAGACAGCGTCTTTCGTGGACCAAGAGCTCCATCTCTGGAGAAAAGAGCTGCTGATAGAGTGAAAGCATTACCTATTCGCCGTAAGGCGCTTGCTTTTTCGGCACAAGGCTCGACAGCAAGAACAAATAATACGATTCTGTCATTTATCCAAGCGCAGAGGGCCAACAATGCTTCTTACGATTACTTTCCAAGCCAGTCGGGATGTACTAGGATTGTAGGTTTGACGTATGGTACAAATGAAAGTGAAAGCACAAGCAGCGACGTGAAGAAATCTGAAAAGCTCATGACAAAAAGGTACCAGCAACACTCAAAGTTCTTCAATGATGCATTCTCGAAGGTGATGATAGAGCTCCCTAAAATCAAAGAGGACAGGAATGAATTAGGATTGATTGGGGATATTCACAATCCTTTTCCCAGACTATGTGGTTGGAATGGAAAACACTCATCCGGCCAGGATTTCATGGGTTCGGTGCTGAAGGTGTCACATTACGTAGGATCAATTGAATCTTGGCTGGAGCGTGGATTTGGCAATGGAACCAACATACGCAAGCAGGACATCCGTGAATGGAAGAAGAGAAATCTTCGAGGTGCCCCTTACACCGACCGGTTTGATACACGAATGAGTACTTGGTATGAAAAGTTTGAGGCTAAAGTGGGGAAAGATGGAGCAGAAAAATTGCTACTACATCCTATTCAAGAAAGGATCGAATATGTGAGATCAAAGCTACAACTCGGTCAGAATATGACTGATCAGGGCCCAGTTCACTACTGTGGACACCGGCAATGGCTTGACACAACCATGACTTGTGATGAAAGAGTCCGATTTTTAACTGGAAGGTATGAAATGACTCTTGGCAATGCTAGGCAAAGTGCTGTGAATGATAATTGTACATGTGAAGGTGAAAGTGAAAATATTAGGGAATAGATACAAAACAGAAGGAGCGTATATCAGTTTCGTTTTCCGACACCTTCCTATTCCTAGAGAACATCAAGGATCATACATGCGCACGTGTGTATGATCCATCCACGGATGCTTCATAAAGATCAAGGACAAGGAGACATGAGCGCACAACACTAAGAATAATAAGAACACCGTTTCAACCAAATTGACCGTCGTCGACGACCAATAGAATCTTTATCTTTAGCTCCGAATCTTAGACGGAGCCTGCAAGCACTGTTTATCAACACCCCATCTACCATCGTAATACCCAGCATGGGAAAAAGAGTACAGGGACTGCCTTCTTGCTTCCAATCTATGGCTATGGAGTTAACCCTTGGCCCGAGCAGGTCTTAGCTTTCTTTGGGGGAAGATAGAGGTTCGCAGCTTCAAATGTGTTCCTACAAACAAGAGAAAAGAATGGAAGATATACGAGAATCAGTGATAGAAAAGAGTTCAACTCTAGAGTTAGAGTTCGCAATCCTAAAAAAATTAAGAGTTAGCAAGAGTTAGAGTTAGCACTATAAAAAATTTTCAGAGTTAGGAAGAGTTAGAGTTAGCAATCCTAAAGAAATAAAGAGTTAGGAAGAGTTAGAGTTAGCAATACTAAAGAAATAAAGAGTTAGGAAGAGTTAGAGTTAGCAATACTAAAGAAATAAAGAGTTAGCAAGAGTTAGAGTTAGACATTTTGGAGCTAACTCTAAGCTAGCTCCAGAGTTAGGCTAACTCTTTTCTATCACTGACGAGAATACAGCGAGAAACTAGAACTATTAGCTTGTGACTATTCCTTGACTACTTTTTGCTTCTCTACCAGACTTTCTAAAACACTCCGCCACTCCCTTTTGCTTCATGAAAAAAGTAGCTTGCTTCAACTTCAAAACGGATTTGACTACAAACGTGTACATAGGGCTGAGAACCACCCCATCTACCGCGTTTTACTGAGTTTACTATTCTTCCTCCGCAAGTTCACTGTGCAGTATTGTAATGAACTCTCCATTGACCACCACCACTTCCACTTCTTGACTCTTATTAATAGCAAGCACACACACACGTAGCAGCATGGACCAGCCAGCTCCAGCTCCAGCAGTATACAAGTACCTATCCAGCTCCACCTCCACCTCCAGCTCCAGGCTTTGGAGGAGTAGCAAAAACGCCCCCGTCACTAGCACTGTCAGAGGTAGAGGTGAAAGGCAAAGATTGAATTACCACTGCTCACAAAACGGACAAAACAAAACGTTCCCACATCGCCTATGCGTTATTCTATCTGCACTGGCCCCATTCCTCTGCTTCCAGTTTTACTTCATCTATAAGCTAACCAACGGCAAAGATGCTACTGAACAAATTGCATACCAGCTTGGAACACGCGGCGATGTCTTCCCTCCTGCGCCTGTTCTTTGTGCCAATGGCAAGAAGAAAAAGGCAGTGCTGATATTATTTGGAGTACCAAAACGATTCAATTTCGTCTGGAAAGCATATTTGCATAATATCATCGCGAGGAACCCATGGGTAAAGTTTGAAGTGTATATGCACATGTACTCAGACTTGCACCAAAAGCCCTTTTCAAACAGTAGAAATAACGAGCGCAACGCAACCTTAGATTCGCCAGATGATATTCGGGAACTATTGGATAAGGATAAGGGGGACACACCAGTGATGTTGACGACTTCATCACAATCAATGTTTGAGGAATCAGACTTATCCTGGTTGCAACAATCAGACTTACCTTTCTTTGGCGACTACCCATTCGAGACACTGAAGAATATATTTCGTCAGGGAAATTCACTCAGGGAAGCCTTCCCTTTCCTTTATGCAGATATTAAGCACAGCAATAATCCGAACGACGACACCGTGTACATATTTGCTAGGTCGGACACGTTCTTGATGAGTCCAGTTGATATCCCTTGCAGCTTCAATCTTGGTAATACTGATATCATTATACCAAGATGGCAGTCCTGGCAGGGTTATAATGACAGATTTGCAATAGCAGGACCGGAATCAGCAAAAGTATATGCGACCAAAATTGAAGGATACAAACAGGCCATTCTTGCTCGCAGGCGCAAATTTAAGTTAGGGTTAGGGTTAGGGCCATTAATGAACGCTGAAAAAATGCTTCGGGATTGGTTACTTGGAAACAAGCTCAATGTTACAGAGCATGAGGATGACAGGGCGTGGGCGTTGCTGCGTGTGAGGTCAGATCATAATATTGAACAAAAAGATGTATGGGAATTCAAAATTGATGATTCAACCTCGCTTCCACAATTAGCGCTTCAGTTAGGGATCGGAACATAGATTATAATCATGATATTGTATTGTTGTAAACTGCCTTTGTCATTCACGATCCTCAATGTTTCATAGTCATATGTAGTGAAGATTGGCTAGAATTTCTTACGTATTTAATCATACGTTAGATGACGAAATGAAGCAATCGCTCGGTCTCGGTGAGACTTTCACTGCAATAGGTTTACACTATTCAGAGTCATGCATCTTTTGTTCATCTCTAGAACTAGGGGTGGACGGAGCTAGACTCTGTGGTACAATAGGGTACCTAATACTTGAGTCCTTTTTCATTTTCATTCTTGAGCAGCATTTGCGTCTCGTGAGGAGTATTCTTCTACCTTGACGCCGAAGATGTTTCATCAATCATACTCCTCATACCAATACCACCATGGCCGAATCCTGCTGATCAAGTTGTTTGCATTTGCCTCTCCGTCTGCAATTTCTTCTCCATTTCTGCAATTGTATCTTGTCCTTCTCGTGCCTCGTGCCTCGACCTCGAGCGCATCATCTTGGACATTCCTTCACTTGTCAATGATTTCAAGTCGTTCAGCTCCGACCGCATCACATCAATCAATCGTACCCGTGCTTTGCTCAACAGCAAAAGAGGGAAAAGCGTACATCCTTCAGTACGTGTTGCTTCAAAAAAGAAGTCATTGTCACATACATTTGAGTGCCGGATTTGCAATACCATAGTAGGAGTAGTAGGGAGAACTTCGCGCAAGCACTTTCACAAAACGTTTAGGGCTGAGAACACCCTCATGCTCATGCTCCTAAAAAATACCTGGCCAAACAACTTCTGAACTCGCGAGTTCTTTGTTGCAAGTTCAATGTTTCGCTGTTGACCACGATAATCTAGTAATACTTAGTAATAGCACGCACGTATAACCGTAACAGTAACTAAAGACTAAAGCAACAGCAGCATGGATCCTCCAGCAGTAGACGACTACCTCTCCAACTCCAATCTTGGGAGGAGGAGCAAAGACGCCCCAGCGCCTGCACCAAACACACCGATGATGGAACCGTCTTCGATCCAAATCGAGATACGGTGGCAATCGAGGCCAAGCTGCATCATGAGAGCGGGCAGCCCAAGCCAAGCTTCTGGGCTGCAAAGGAAAAGGAAGCCTCTGCAGGAGACATGTTCTTCTCGCGTATTGGAACCGTTCAAGATGTTAGTTCACATTCTTCTCAGCAACGTATCCACAAAGGCGTTGGAATCTTTTCAGCATCTATGGAGATAGAAGGGACAGCAAACTTCAAACCATCTCCTCGCATGGGGGAGGAGGCCAATCTGTGCTTCAACCTGGTTAGTTTTCGTACATGGGGGGTACTACGGATGGCGTTGCGCCTATTGTACATGCACCACGCAACGTGTTATGTAAAGTGTTGTATGTTCTTGTTAGAATATACTACTGAACGTAGGGCTAGCTCTACTAGGAGATAGCAGTATTACGGTCAATAAAGTTGCGTGATTAGCTTAGTTGATGCGAGTGGCAATGGTGAGTCATTACTAATTCCTCAGTACGGCTACGGTGCCGCCTTTACTGCCTACCATTTCCGTGCTGTATTCCAACAGTTCTTAAGCTGGACTATATGACGTCCGGTAGCCTTAGCTAGTATAATTTATGTTGCATCATCTACATCATTTCTACTTTATCAGATTCATTCTTCTTTATGATGCCCTCAAGCATTAAAAGGATGCTGTTCCATCGGCAACTTGTCAACACCAACACATCAATAGACAAGACACACATAAGTACATATGTCTAATGTCTTGATGGTCAGGGGCTTCATCTGTTTCTAAACATCAAGGTGGTTTGTATGCGGTAGAGATGCAAGGATACCACGCAGCCAACCCGCTCTTGATCTTGATGATGCATATCTTTCCCAAGCCCCAACAGCACACTGCTGCATCTTGCATCGTTTGGTGATGGGAATGGTACGAATGATGTCAAGAGTTTTGTTATATTTTGACTCAGGAATAAACACTGCGCAATTTGACCAGTCAAACGCTTGCTTTTTGCTCACATTTGGTGTATCGAAAGGAGGCAACCAATCATCTGCATACACAACTGGAACAGCACCAGCAGATAAAATTTCTGCAAATCTGTAACTAAACAAGTTGTCGCCACGAGGAGAAGCTGCAAAATATGATTGCTTCAATATAGCAGCATAATTCATGGTGTCATTCCCTCCAACAGTAATATCGCCCATGTATTTTTTTCGTGATACTACATTGATGTATACACCGTCCTCGCCCTTCAAACCTACCAACTGATCACGTCCATGACCTGGATTGCCTTGGAATGAAAATACGTAGTTCCTTTCTCTACATTCGTTGACTGAAATAACCTCTTCAGAAGTGAGATTGATTGGTTTGATTGCGGGCGGAGGAAGACCAATATCTACTTCGAGAGCCTCTTTGCGAGCGATACTCATGTATGCAACAACTATTTGGTGTTGGTGGCTATATATTTCTTCAAATTCCTTCTTGCAAACCCTAACCAAATGAAAACGCCTTGAACCAGAGCAGTCAAGAGAACAAGTTTAGAATCAGGATTGGCAAGTAGTGCAGGTGATTGTGCTGCACGCTTGATGTATTGGCAGCTTTCCAAAATGTGGCTCTTAAAGTCGCCTCTTGCTGGATGATCCTTCTCTACATTAAACCCCCATTTTCTGCAAACATAGGTAGGATAGTTGTTCTACAAGCAAGTATCCACATCAAGGAATATAGCAAGCTTTCGTGTTGGATCAGGATGCTCTTCAACATCTTGCCAAGCTGATTTATTATAGTTCGGATGAGATAGGACAGCGCGAAAGAACTGGCCACTCAAATGCGACGGGTAAAGTTTTTTTGATGCTGTCGTAGTCCACCCATAAAATTTGTTGTGACAATCTCATAGCCAGGCGAGGATCCAAGCTGGTATTGTATGCAATTCGTTCGGTAGCGTCATGTCGCTGGAGACTTTTAATTGCTTCGAACAAGAAACAAGCTGGCAGTGGTGATGAAGACTGAGCCAAAAAATGGGCAGGGAACACGATAAGTTTACTTAATAATTGGCATCTTGCTGCACGGCAGCCATTTCTCTTGCTCTTCTCGATGAGTGTAGAAGAACATGAGTGATGAGATGACAATCTAGAAGAAGAATGATCGGTTCAAGGTCTCTTGGTATGTAATAATAGAGGTATATATAGCTTATAGCACTACAACTACAACTCTCTAGTAACAATCTCTTTCTCTTGCTCTTGCCCTCTTTCTTTGGTTAGTTAAGTAGATCAAAGTACAGTTTTATCAATCATCGCCTTGTTCATGAAACAGGAGTTCTTTTCTACACACCAAGATCAGTTGCAGCATATGGTAGTTTCTCCGATCTCTGCAACTCACTCATGAAGTCGCTATGATAAAGCTGCGATTATCCACCCCCAAAATTTGGCAGCTCCAATGACTCACTCAAATATCAGAGATAGATTAGTAAAATACGATTAAATGGGCGAGGTATTGTGTGGTATTGTAGAGAAACTAGAACTATTAGCCGAATAGTCACAAGTTTCCTTGACTACTTTTTGCTTCTCTACCAGACTTTCTATAACACTCCGCCACTCCCTTTTGCTTCATGAAAAAAGTGTCTTGCTTCAACTTCAAAACGTGTAGGTGTGTTATGATGATTATCACTGTGCAGTATTGTAATGAACTCTCCGTTGACGTTGACCACTTCTTGACTCTTATTAATAGCAAGCACACACACACACACGTAGCAGCATGGACCCTCCAGCAGTAGACAAGTACCTCTCCAGATCCACCTCCAGCTCCAGGCTTTGGAGGAGTAGCAAAAACGCCCCCGTC
This sequence comes from Skeletonema costatum, assembly GCA_018806925.1. Taxonomy (NCBI): domain Eukaryota; phylum Bacillariophyta; class Thalassiosirophyceae; order Thalassiosirales; family Thalassiosiraceae; genus Skeletonema; species Skeletonema costatum. The sequence continues at coordinate 13,942 of JAHBBA010001237.1, forward strand.
ACTGGCACTGTCAGAGGTGAAAGGCAAAGATTGAATTACCACTGCTCGCAAAACGGACAAAACAAATCGTTCCGACATCGTGCTACAGCAGCATCACCGCAGCAGCATAGGAGAAGGAGAGGACTACAACAAGGAGACAATTGGCTTTTTAGGACCCTTATTATCTCAATCATTTTTGTCATTCTATCGCTGCTCAAACTGGCGCCACTTGCTCATAATTCGGTGCAAGATCACAAGAGCGACATTGATCTGCCACCACAGCTGATGTATCATTTGTCGAAGGAGACTGTAATAAAAGTGCTCATTATTGCAACACGTCCCTCAAGTGCTGACCGGGTACGAGCGATATGGTCGCTACTCGAGTGTTTCACTGAAGGCATTGACCATGTCCTTATTTCTGCACCTGATGAAGCTTGGAGTCGATCCATAATAAATTCAGTGGTGGAACTGTTCAAGAATTCAATGCGAGGAAATTACACATTTGAGCTGGATGCAGTATTTTATGTGAACGATAGATATGACGGAGGGTTATGGTGTGATGGCATAGAGCATTACTTTGCCTTGAATCAAAGTTCTTCTACAACTACAATCAACAATAAGAAGCAAATATTTTTGGTCAATGACTCTGCATTTGCATTAAGAAAGTATAGCTCGCTGACAGAAAAAATAGCCAATGAAACTGATAAGGAAATGATGGGTGACGATGGTGGTGTGAAGTTCGTCAGTCTCAATGGTGATCTCCGAAAGGACGATAAAGGAGCTTTTCATCAAACGAGTTCTGGAGGTGGCTTTCATGATCAGTTTTGGCTTGAGAGTGTCTACAGAGGTTTCACCCCTAGCGGCGTATCTGTATTTTTTAATCATACTTGCCGTATGAATTTCCCATGCAATAAGAGGAAGGGGAGGAACAGAAAAAGGTGTATCGTGGAGGAATTAGAAATCAGCCTCGCTGATGCATTCATTGATTCCGAAAATTGGCGCAATGTTTCCAACTTTCTTTCCCCGCCACCTTTTGGAACAGAATTCTTCTAACCATAAGAGAAAGTGGAATGATACGTCATCTGGAGGGATAGATGATCGTGAGCACTGGGCTAGAGGAGAGAAGTATTTCAAATACCTTGTACAGGAGCACGCTTTTCCAATAAGGAAAGTACACAACAATAAAGAAATGAGGGGTGAATGCACAAAAGGTTTGATTGACGAGATGGCATTTGAAGGGCTTTCCTTCTCATAAATGCTCAAGATGCTTGTGTATTGCAACACTTGGAAATTACTTTAACAGCTTTCCGGGTAAGTTGTTTTGTTTTTGGAGGGAGCTGGAAGCCTCAGAGCACTCCATTTTGAGCTCTGGATCGGAGATGATGCAGTAGGAGTTTTGAAAATGGCCGAGCAAGGAGAAAGTGTCTAACCGTAGTGCCGCCAGAAATGAGGACAAAAAGTTGCCAGTTTGGGTCGAATTTAATTTGTCATATGAATGTTTTGTGCTAGTCTCATCGCTTGTTTACTCGGATACACCGAGCCAACTCCGAGCCTCTCATTCTGAGACTCCTTTCTCGCTCTGCATTTGAACCTCATTAGCGAAAGCTAATAAGGTCCTTTAGTTAGCCGAGATCGCATTAGACCACGTTGACGACCACGTCAACTTGCATCGATATCTTTGCGGAAGACAGCTGTTCTTCGCCACAAAGATTCGTCTGCTGAGCGGCAGTTCCGTACAGCAGTCAATACAGTAGCCGCATAATAAATTAAGTGCCTATCTTGATATTCACTGCTTCTGTCACTGCGCTGACAAGCATAGGCACTCTTTAGTGAATTATCAAACAGCAGCCATTCGCCTGCAATAGACAGCCAATTTGCTGTTTACTGATTCATCGACCAAATCTTCCGGCAGCCATTTGCCTGCAATAGAAGACAATTGTGGCCGATTGAACATAAATCATCATCATCATCATGGATTTCATCGTAGCTAAACAAACCGCCATGGCAACATGCATCGAGCACAAAGGGATCGTCGTCGGTCTTCAGTCTTCTGATTACACTACTAGCCAATTCAAGGCCTTCAAAAAGAGTATCTTACAAGTCCTCCGCTATTGTGATCATGTTCATCTCGTCCTGGTAGAAGCCGAATATCGTCAATATATGAATGATGCAGGCGTTGTCATCCCAACCCCAACTGATCCAGGGACCTCTCCCAATTTTACGGGATTGACGGACCTTGCTCAGATTGAACACTCCAAAGCCATTTTCAACGCCAACAAAATCGCATATTACGCTCAAGAAGGCGTATCCGATGCAATCAAGAACATTATTTCTACGAACGTACCAGAATCGATTTTGAGCGCCCTCCAAGATGAGGATCATGGCTTCGCCAACGTTACTGCCCTTGAGATGATGACTGCCATTGGTGATGTCGCCACTGATAACGAAGCCTTTAGTGTTGCCGAGATGTTGCAGCAGTACCGCACCATGCCCGATCTTGAAGCCGACGAGCCCCTCGGTAATCACTTCCACAAAGCTGAGAAGCTTGCGAAGAAATTAAGTACCGAAACTCCAAATCCTGTCCCCAACCATGGAGCATTGCAGGTTGAACTCCTCGCCCATATTAAGGCGCATGGAGGATACAAAGATGATGTCGATGTTTGGGAGGTAAAACCTCCAGCCGACCGTTCCTGGGATGACTTCAAATCCTTTTTCAAAGCATCCGATAAGAAGCGGCGTCTTCTCCTGAAGCACGGGGTGTCCAGTCAGAGCAGCCCGTTTGGGGCCAATAATGTCACTGATAACGAAATCGATGTCAAGATTTCAACAAAGGTTGCAGCTGGTTTGGCACAAATCACCAAAGTCGTTGAATCATCCCTAGACGAAGCTTTAGCGACCGTTCCCACAAGTACGAGCAATCGTATCACCTCAAGCACCGCAGCTGCTACGAAAAGGATTGAAGAACTCACCCAAGAAGTAGAGAAGTTGAAGAAAGAGAATGGGCGTAATTCCCGATCCCATGAACGTCAAAGGAAGATGAATAAGCAGTGTCCTCATTGCAACCGCTGGCATCCTTACATTGCTGAGGAGAAATGTTATGGGCATCCAAACTTCTCCGGGGAGGTCCCATCTGGATGGAAGAAAGCCGACCCCTGAAGGTCTGACGGGCCTGCAAGTGCATTAAACCCTATGGAAGAAGAGTTAGAATGGGTGATCGGCGTAGTCCTACCTAAGCGTTACGAATTAAACATCGATCAATTATCAACTCCAAATCCATATAATGTACTAGCAGAGTCTGCCAAAACAATCAATAATCGCGTTCAAGCAGAACCTCCTGATCCACCCGATCCACATCCAACCATTAAGCACGTCCAGTGGAAAGACCAAATGCGTAGTCGACGGAAACAACGCAAAGACGCAGCACGTCTCGTCAAATTGGAGCGAAAGGCGCTAAATGACGAACTCACTGTCTTATCCAATCGAAACAACCTCCATCGCACATTAGCACAAGATGTGCTAGACTACCGTGTGACCAAATACCAAAACAAGCAAATCCTTAAAGGCATTCTCAAGGTGACTCCTCGGCGAGGAAAGAGAGACAAAATAAGTCCCCACCACGTCAACTGTCCCACCGCAGCAACAAAATCTCCGCCCAATGGCATCTTCCATTCTTTAACTTCACTTCGGCACAAATTCAACGACATGGCCAATTCAGCAAGTGTCGCCTTATGCAAAACGAAGGAGATCATCGGTATTAAAACAGGGATAATAGATTCGGGAGCTACAAATCACTTCGGTACGGAAGATGGAGGATTTGTGTCAACAGGTGTGCCGTCAAAGAAAATAATCGGTACAGCTAGTGGGCAACCAATGACCGCAACAGTTGAAGCGGTACTCCCAATGACTCAACTCCGGCCAGAAGCTCGACAGGCGGACATAGTTCCTCAGTTGAAGAACTCCCTCGTCAGTATAAGCAGACTGGCAGATAGCAATTATGTCACTATCTTTCGGCCAGGAGGTAAAGGTGTGGAGGTGTATGACGAGAACGATGTAAAAGTAACCATCACAGGAGAAGCCGTCCTCAAAGGGTGGCGAGATGGAAACTTGTGGAGAGTACCTTTAGAAGACGGTGGCTCCTTGCCTATCAGTGACTCTACGATGGCAGAGGCCGCAAACAACTTGTTCGAGTTACCATCAATTGGCGAAGGCATACGTTACCTACATGCTTCCTTAGGCTTCCCAGTCAAGAGCACGTGGTTGAAGGCAATTAGAGCAGGCAACTTCGTAGGATGGCCTCTCGTTACAGTTGAAAATGTTAACAAATACTTCCCTGAATCCGATGAAACTCAATACGGTCATCTTAATCAACAGCGTCAAGGTGTGCGTTCTACCAAACCTCGGGAAGCTTTCGTCGAAATTGACGCGTCTGCTGCTGCTGGGAAGAAGGAGAAGGATGTTTACATCAAAGTGTTCGATATGAAGCACCAAGTTTTCAGCGATCAAACTGGAGCATTTCCTGTGCGTTCCAGAGGCGGACACCGTTACCTGATGGTTATGCTGGAAATCGATAGCAATGTCATCCTTGTTGAGGCAATGAAGAGCAAGAAGGATGCCGAGATGCAGCGGGCGTACTTGGCACTCATCGGCCGGTTGAAGAGGGCAGGAGTAGAAATCAAGAAGCATGTGCTCGATAATGAGTGTTCACAGGCAATGAAGGATCTCATCGAAAAGACGTGCCAGTATGAACTCGTTCCACCGCACTGCCACCGCAGAAACATTGCTGAAACCAGCATCAAGAACTTCAAGCAGCATTTCATCTCCGTTCTGAGCGGTCTTCCTCCTTCCTTTCCTTTGAACTTGTGGCACAAGTTGCTTCCTCAAACTGAGCTCACGCTGAATTTGTTACGACAATCCAATGCCTACCCAACTGTATCAGCCCATCAAGCACTTTTTGGCACCTTTGATTACAACCGTCAGCCGCTTGCTCCTCTTGGATGCGAAGTCCTCATTCACGAAGCAGCAGGAAATCGTCCATCATGGGGGCAACATGCAAAGAAAGGTTGGTCCCTCGGGACATCGAGCGAGCATTATCGAAGTCACATTATCTTCGTCAAGGAAACGAACTCCGAGCGCATAGGCGAAACAGTTTTTCTTCAAACATCACTACATTACGAAGCCAAAAGTCACACATGCCGATTTAGTCATCACAGCAGCACAAAAACTAGCGAAGACGATCCAGCGGAAAGCTACTTGGACAGGTGACAAGAATTTGCGTGGACTCCAAGCTCTTAGTGAAATGTTTTCATCGATTGCAAGGAATGAATCGCCATCAAGCTGGGAAAAAGAATATGTTCCTGCGGAAGAGCCGTCATCTCCACCTCCAAGGGTGGAAACAACAAGTCATTCACCTCCAAGGGTGGAGACAACGAGTCATTCACCTCCAAGGGTGGAATCAGGTCAGCAGTCGAGAACAAATACCAACAGCATTGACAATACATCAAGCCGCTGTGATGTTGATTCAACGTCACCTAGCAGTCAAGTTCATGTTCCTACAAATCCAATATCTCCCTTGCAGAAATTACTCTCTGACTTCAAAGCCGCTTCTAGCCCAGCCACTACTACTCTATACACCCCAAACAAACTTATAAGAGAGATGAGAGCTCCTGAGATATCGCAATCGAACATTTTGCCATCCCGCACAAGAAGCGGCGCACCAGCTCCTACTACCGCTAACTCCGAACATCTTGCCAACGCACTCTTCGCCTTAGACTCAATGGAAGAAGAGTATCTGAAGCCACATAATCCAATCCAATCATCTCACGGCGCATTAACTGACCTCGCCTACAACATCCTTGCCGAGGAACCACCATCTTTCGCATACAATGTCATTGATCCCACCACCGGCAAGCTCCTAAAGTACCGCCAGCTCCGGCAACATCCAACTTTGGGGCCAGCATGGGATATTTCTTCAGCAAACGAGTTTGGTCGACTAGCCCAAGGCATCGGAGGGCGCGTCAAGGGTACCAACACCATCTTCTTCATTCCCAAGAGCAAAGTGCCTACAGATCGCCGTAAAGATGTTAGCTATGGTAAATTTGTCTGTAAAGTGCGCCCAGAAAAAGTAGACGAGCCGAATAGAACACGCCTCACTGTTGGGGGCAATCTCATCAATTATCCATTTGAAGTTGCAACTCCTACAGCGGAGCTCTTGCTAGCCAAAATACTCTTCAATAGCGTCATCTCCACCAAGAATGCCCGTTTCATGACGATAGATATCAAGAACTTCTATCTCAATACTCCAATGCAGCGTTACGAATACATCAAGCTCAAATTGAGCGACATTCCCAATGAAGTTATCGACGAGTACAACCTCCGCAGCATTGCTACCGACGACGAATATGTTTACGTCGAAATTCGGGCTGGTATGTATGGATTACCACAAAGTGGTCTCATTGCCCAAGAGCTCCTGGAGAAACGTCTCAACAAGGAAGGATATTACCAAGACAAGTTCATCCCGGGACTGTGGCACCATGAATGGCGTCCAATCAAGTTCACTCTTGTTGTCGACGACTTTGGAGTTAAATACGTCGGCAAGCAGCACGCAGAGCATCTGCTAAACGTCCTGCAACAAAACTATGAATGTTCAAAGGAGTGGGATGGCGAGCGATATATCGGAATCAAATTAGACTGGGATTACGACCGTAGAAAAGTTCATTTATCAATGCCTGGTTATGTCAAAAAGGCCATAATCGAGTTAGATCACGAGCCACCGCATCAACGTCAAGACCAACCACATCGTCATGTGCCCCCAAATTACGGCGCCAAAACTCAGTATGCAACACCTGCAGACGACCAAACTCACGACAGATGCAAGTCGCATTCGCAAAATCACCGGAAAGTTTCTATACCTTGGTCGTGCCGTCGATGGAACATTACTCACTCCGCTCAGTGCAATTGCCTCCAGTCAAACTTCTCCCACTACTGCAACAATGGAAAAAGCATCCCAATTCTTAGATTACGTTAGCTCTCAAGAAGAAGCAGTCCTCACATACAACGCTAGCGAAATGATTCTGGCCACACACAGCGATGCAAGCTATCTGTGTGAACCCAATGCACGTAGTAGAGCCGGAGGGCACTTTTTCCTTTCCAACAACGATCCTTTTCCAGCCAACAACGGTGCCATCCTAAACATTGCACAAATCATCAAAAATGTCATGACCTCCGCAGCTGAAGCAGAACTTGCTGCTCTCTACATTAATGCACGAGAAGCAGTTTATATTCGACTCATCCTCGAACAACTTGGCCATCCACAACCTCCTACACCAATCCAAACAGATAACTCCACCGCCGAGGGAGTAATTAATAGCAAAATCCAACCAAAACGAACAAAAGCTATGGACATGCGATTCCATTGGCTACGAGACAGAGAAACTCTCAAACAATTTCGTTTCTACTGGCGACCAGGACGCCTAAATTACGCCGATTATTGGACCAAGCATCATCCAGCTGCACATCATCGCAACTTTCGTCCCGAAATTCTTTCTTCGCCAAGTGTGATCACCGAACTCAACCAGCGCAAGAAAGCAGTCTCAGCAAGGGTGTGCTAGTCTCATCGCTTGTTTACTCGGATACACCGAGCCAACTCCGAGCCTCTCATTCTGAGACTCCTTTCTCGCTCTGCATTTGAACCTCATTAGCGAAAGCTAATAAGGTCCTTTAGTTAGCCGAGATCGCATTAGACCACGTTGACGACCACGTCAACTTGCATCGATATCTTTGCGGAAGACAGCTGTTCTTCGCCACAAAGATTCGTCTGCTGAGCGGCAGTTCCGTACAGCAGTCAATACAGTAGCCGCATAATAAATTAAGTGCCTATCTTGATATTCACTGCTTCTGTCACTGCGCTGACAAGCATTTTGTGGTAGATACTGCGCATATTGACCTTCACATAACCATAAACTGAAAGTATTGACCACTATTATGACGGCCCCACGCCACAACAAAGAGAGATTTCTACTCAAGATCAAGATCTCTCCGCTTCCTTAGATGACTGATCAATAGTAGAGCTGATCGGCAAGGAAGCGATGGCATTGTTAGGATTAGGGCCTCGTCGTACCTTCGAAACATAAACCAGCATATAATTTGTTGAAATGGACAACCTTTAAGAGATGCAAGTTCGTCTCGCTCATTTTTCTCTCCTTTTCAGTTTCAATGTCTGATCTACTGCCAAGAATGATGGGAACGTCATGAACATTACCGATCATGGCTAAGTAGCACCGTTCTGTAGAGAGGAAGGGTATGTAATATTAATATCCATACAAGAGTTGAATGGAATGCCATCAGTCGTAACGTGTCGTCCACGGTACTCTTCACAAGTGAAAGGTGTTTGCCACTCCAGAACGCACACACTATATTCATCAAACGACTGAGCATGGCATTACTAATACTCCCCACCGCCAAACCATACTCAAGACTGCGAACAATCGCTTCATTAACACTTTGTAATGGCTCGACGTATCCCATGACTTGACTACCTACGGCAAGCACTTTACCTATACTACCTATCACGTTCAACTTTCTGCAAAAGCTTGATGTCAATTTTCACATAACGATAGCCAGCGCCAGCGGGAATATCGCCTAGACAGGCAAGATAGCTTGCGTACAATACAAATCCTAGCGACGATAAGCCGCTAATCCCGTATTGAAGTGAATATTGGACCATGTGCAGCGTAGCTTTAGGCTGGGATTTGGGGTTTGTATGGAGGAGGCAAGTTTGTGTCCTTGGTAGAAACTTCATTGCCATCAGTTTTGTTCGATCGGTCATCACAGGGAGAAATATTCAGCTAGCATCGATTTGGTTTCCATCAACAAAGCATCTAGGTCCCCAGAAAGAACAATACCAAGCTCATTCAAGACGTATAACCCTTTTGTAAGGGCCTCCCCAAGACACGAAGAGGTCAATAATGAACGAACATTCGTGTACGTAATCTCGAGTTTGTCCTCAAATGAATGTGCAACTTCCAAAACTTGTTCAAACAGTAGGCTCACCCTCTTGTGATCGCCATTAGAAAGGGCACATTTTGCTGTCAGTTCGAACAGCTCCAAGCTCAAATCATAGTGTTCTCCCCAGTGGTGCTCCCGCACCCGCAGGAAGATATCCCGTGATTCATGTATGACGAGGTTGTTTTGAAGTCTGACATCTCCATTGCCTTCTTTCCGGCTCTCAAATTCATACCAGCAACAGTAAAACTCTGACTTGGAGCTTGAACGATGGCTGGACCTCCAAGATTCAGCTGATTCACAGCAACGAAGAGGATACCGTCGCAACCTTCTTCAATCGATAGAGAGGCCAGAGAGAGTCCATACGTGAAGTGAAAGAGGAAGAGGTGTCGGGGTCGGGCTCCATCTTCCAAAATAACGGAGGCGACGAGGAGGAGGAGGAGGAAGAAGAGCTAGTTCTGTCCCTCCCACAATTCACCACTCCACAATACATCAATGATCGACCAGATACAGCATTATTCACTTTTGAAGCTGCTGCTGCTAGACTCGTCCGAGGAGGAGATGGTCAAGAAGATGATGAACCTGAACTTGAGGATGAAGAATGTCGCTGGAGACTATTAATTGCTTCGAACAAGAAACAAGCTGACAGTGGTGATGAAGACTGAGCCATAAAATGGGCAGGGAACACGATAAGTTTACTTAATAATTGGCATCTTGCTGCACGGCAGCCATTTCTCTTGCTCTTCTCGAACTACTTTATGCACCCGTCTATCCCAAGCCATGTGCAGTGTGGATAATATGTATATGACGCATTTGGCCGCGTTGCTGGCAATGAAACGCTTTGAGGGCAGATCAGACGAGGCTAACACTAATTCTCGGACTATCTTTGACTGTATCACGCAATTTAATATATGTGTTATAACCAGATTAAGTATTGTAAATGCCTGGTTGCAATCTGTCGATACTCGATACCAATGCAAGGAAACTTCCTCTGCCACTTGCCGCGATGCTCATCACAAGTTAATTATAATCCCACGATCAATATCAGACAGCAAGAAAGACCAACTAGTATACCGACTCAGTCATGCTGTCATTTTTCAGATTCACAATCACCTGGCCAGAGTGTATCTTGCGCACCTTTGTGGCAAAAAACTCATGTATCTTGTCCATGCATGGACTGCTATAATGTATCTGTTGACGTGACATTGATCAATGACATCAAGGCATCCCTGTCTACTCGCAACGATGAACCACAGTTAGGTCTATTTGCATCCATGCTATAATACGAAGCACCAAGAGATTTGCCAAGAAGTTCAAGATCGAAAAAAGAGCCAAGCTCAAGATAAGTTGTTTCTGGACGCTGTAGAAACCATTCAACTCCAAGTATTCTGCCAAGTGGTCCTGCACATATTATAACAATGTCACCTGGTAAATGATGTTCTGTCCTATTGATATGTGTAGCGTAACCCATTGGAAATGCATTTGTTGGTGGTACTCTTGTTATTGATTTCAGTCGTCGTAGACCGGTATGTTCTTCAAACGAGGTCATATTTGCGATGTTGCTGACAACCATGTGCACATTCCGATCGGGATTTCGTTTCAGGTATTCTACTAACACCTCCTTTGAATCCTGATAATTGCTATTTATGAATACTGTCGCCAAAGTGCGTTCGACAGAGGAGTTGTGATTTTGAAGAGTCCGTGCAGCAAATTCACTTGCGTCTTTGAACTCCAAAGAGCATGGGAGTCCAAACACTAAACCAGGTCTTTCTCTCTTGAACGCCTTTAGCATTGAATGTTGCAACTCTTTCGAGAGTATCTGCATGCCTCTATCCGTTCGACCTGTCGATCGTTTCATAGCTAGGATCTCTCCGTCGTTGAAATGAACATACGAGAATGGAATCCGGGCTATTAGACGCTGAAATAGCAGCTGGACATCACACCTCGTGCTGGCGGTACGTGTACTTTCGAGTATAGTCCAGGGGCAGTTTGTCTCATCCTTATGTGCATCTCTCCATCTATCAGAATAGACAACATCACTGAGCTGCTGAGAGTAGTCGTCCGCACAGTGGATGCACTCGAGAGATTCCCAGACTTGCTTCTAATGATTGAGGAATGGGTAGGACAGTTTCATCAAACTGAGAAGAAGCGGGTGGAGAACAGAGTCAGGTTTATCAAAGATGCTTTTAAAAGAGCTGAATCTGCGTCTAAGAAGAGGGCGGCTGTAAATGATTCAGCGCTCATGGTTCAAAGTAGAAGAACTAAGAAGGCAAGAGGCGGTTACAAACCAAAGAATGTATATTTAAACTTGAGTAAAATCTTAAATTTGAGTACCATCGAGGTTGTACGAAGCGCTGAAAATGTAGGCATTAATAGAATATGGTATCCGTCAGCGGTTTTGTCGATTTATATTGGTACATCATGTGTATTGAATGTTGTGTTGGGGTCGTAGTAGTGGTGCCGTCATGGCTCCGTCATGGTGATGATCTTATGTCCAGATTTTTATTGACGGGGCATTTGGGGGGCCATACCACATATATTTAATACCATGTAAAATTGATCTTTGTAGCCCCCCTAACCCCCAAAAAGGGGGATGAAGGGATGCGGGATTTTTTCTATGGAAGAAATCAGTGTGGCCGGCGGCAAGCGAACAAGCGAGCGCAAACATGTGATTGACAGATAACGGCTTCTTGCATTTTTGGCCCACTAGAGTATTGATTCCTACTATGGCTAACGGCTCCCATTTGTTTTCCTGTCCCACTCTAGCTATTTTCGCCCAAAGAAGTGGAGCAGAAGAGGTCATGAACAACAACAAAGTACGCCGTCAAATACCCTGAGCTTCTATTACCCCAAATCAATAACTAATAACAATGGGCCTATTCTCAGGCCTAACGAAAAGTGACGGTGGCGGTGAGTTGGTATCATTTGTGACCGTCCTAATCCCATAAAATCATACTCTTTGCTAACAATAAATTTTGAAACTCTCACTGACACCAGTATATCAAAACGTAGGCTCCGCAGCAACATCATGTGGAGGTGAACCACCATTAGTCACCGCCACGCCAATATCATCATCCACCGCAGCAGCATCATCATCATTGCCCACAGTCGCAGAGGCAATTAACATTTCCAAACTTGCCGCGGCCGGTGCTTCAACTTCAACTGCCGCTGTTGGTGCCGCCACTCATAACTCTTATTCGGCATCATCACAACAACAAAGACAATCGGACAATGGCAGTTTAGGCCGCTTCCCCACCTCTATCGACACCTGTCCACACCATTGCTACAAAAATGCGCACACATCCCACCTGCGAAACATGGGCAATGATTATAGCATTATTTTTTGTGTTTTGGCCAGTTTGTTGGTTCCCATTGGTGATGGATTCGTGTAAGACGACTGATCATTATTGTACTAATTGTAATGAGCATGTGGGGAGGGTGAAGCCTTTGAGTGATTGTTGTGTTAAAGAGATGGGCTGATTAGGAGGAGGGGGCGTGAATGGGGGAGAAAGATGGATGATGGTGAATTGTACAGATAACTGTATGTGATGTGATTGTAATGAAAAGAAAGATGACGAGAGTTAGTTGAATGTAATGATTCAAAATTTGTGATATGCCTGGCAGGTATGAAGTGATGAGTACAATAACACTAATCAACAAAGAAGCTTTGTTTAATATTTGATATTCCCATCTGTTAATTTTAACTGGAGTTTCAAGTCACTGAGATAGACTCATGCTCGATAATTATGAATTAGCACAAAAACACAACACATACACTCTCTTCTCCTCCTCCATCCCAATCCCTAAACACTCTCCATCATATAATGCAACTGTTCAATAAACCTCTGGACATCCTTCGCACCAACCTCCACCACACTTGAATCAAAGCTATCAAACCAAAACGTCCCCCTCATAGTCTTGGCAGCTAATTCAAAGTTTTGCCCAAACTTGTTTCGAACGACATTGCCCGATTCTTCGGGGTATTCGTATCCAATGACCATGTAGGTATTGGAACGGGGCTTTTCGGCCAACAAAACGAGTGGACGGGATTTGGTCCCAGTCCACTTGCCATTTTCACGATGGACGTCCATTAGAAAGTGAGCAAGTTTGGTTAGCACGAGTGGTTTGGCAAATACGTGATATTGATCTCTAGGGGAGGATTCTTTCTTGCTAGCATCGGGAGTTACAACTCTTGCTCCTGGTCCATTGTTGGACCCACCGCCGCCATTGGAGCTGCAGTGGAGGTAGGCGTAGCGGAAGTGATTGAGACGGGTGATGGCATTTCGATCAACTAGGTTGCGAGCTGTGGACATGATGGTCTTTTGGAGTGCCATGGCAAGGCGAATTCCTGCACCTAATCCAGTTGTGCCGGTCATGTTGCCTCCGTTGACGAGGTGGGAGAGGTCACCTCCCTCAATGCCACCGTCGGAGGATAAGAGTGTTGCACCAGTGGTGGATGAGGAGGATCCGTTGGGATTGAGTGCGTCAAAGGCAACGTTGAAGGCTTGAACGATTTCTCTGTCTTCCCGCGCCTCGTGGTCGAGCATGTCGTCGTCTTCTGAGGATGCCCCTCCTCCCTCTTGTGCAGCGGCGGAGCATTCAAGGAGGGCTGTTACGGCGTAGGACATGTCGCTGGCTGATAGGAGTGACTTGTAACCAGTGACTCTGACGAATCCAGTGTAGGATACGTTGCCAAGTCCATATTCCTGAATTGTTTCAAAGTCAATAGCACGTGTTGTATTGAGTAAATGCAAGTCACGCAATTAAAGTCAAGAATGAATCAAAGTAACAAACCAACTTCTCTCACCTCAGTACACTCCTCCAATCTCTCCCTCAACCTCCTCCTCATACTAGTCCCAACAAAAGCCCACGGCTGCCGACATTGATCCAACGGAAAGCCCATCTTGGCCAACAACTCCATCAATCGCTGCCGTCCCGTCTGCTTCCAAACCCGAAGCTTCGACGCCACAAAATTCGAATGCAATATCGATTCCCACAACGTCGTATGACGAAGCAACATGAACTTATACTCCGGCTGAGATAAAATACGTCCATTCTCCGAAAGACTAATTTGAGTCATTGCTCCACCAGCATCCCCTTCCGAGGCATCAAATCCACGTTCCAAATCTTCGGCGTATACTGCCCGCCCGGCACGATCGACTAGCTCATTTGGAAAGAGTCTTCCAACGTGACGTTTCAAATCTACTGTTAGTGCGGAGTAGCCACTGACATCCAACCTTCCATGCAAATAGGCATCCGTGACACCTACACATGCCAACCATAACAAGTCCGGAGTGTCCCCAAATCTCAATTGAGTACACAAAGTGTACGCCGTCCAACTCGATGGGGAGGCATGATACGATCCAGAAGAGTAGTGTAGACGGATCCGATTGCGACGTTGACGATGTAATTCACGTAGAGAGATTACTACAGGTGGTTCTTCAGCGGTGGTAAAAGTTTCGGCTTGTTGTTCTTGAGTGGCTGTGCCTTGTCCAATGTCAAGGTCATCATCTTCACCTTGTGTTGTGGCAAGTGTGATATCTGCAGTGGCAGCGGTTGTATCCAGTGGATTATAGTCATCATCTCCACCTTTTTTGAAGGTGTCACCACCCGCATTGTCACCATCATCATCATCACTATCATCACTTGACCTTGTCTTTTGACGTTTCGCCCTCTTTTCCCTCCCCCCATCATCATCATCTGAATCCACCAAATCCTCCTCTCCCCCACCATCATCATTCCTACTACCACCAACTACACCATCCCCCTCCAAATCAAACTCCTCCTCCCCCTCACTCTCCTCCTCCCTCCCCCCCTCCTCCTCACTACTATCATCATCATCATCACTCTCCTCACTACTCGTACTACTCTCATCCCCACTCAAATTATCCCCATCACTCACAATCTCCTCCTCTTCAAATGGCCGATCATTAAACAATACTACATTTTTTCCTGAGTGGATGTTGGATAGATGGTAGGGACGATGATTGTCAAATACATAGGCTCGTACTGCTGGAGTGTTATTGTTGGTTGTGTGGTGGTGGTCGAGGAATAATTTGGAGAGGTTGCGATTTGCTCCCATGTTGATTAGGACTACTGCTTTAATGTCACTGGTGGTTTGCTGTTGTTGTATTCATCCTCTACCAAATTATCCCCATTATCATTATTGTTGTCATCATTGTTGGTATCATCATTTTTTGGAAGGCAGCCAACACTCCCCAAAATCAACTTCAAACGTTCAAACCCTAAACACGGTCGTATCTGATACGGGACACCATCGGCACGTAGCATATAGCTTAGTATTCGTGATGTGGCGAGTGCATCGGTGGAGTCTGGATGGACTAGCAGGAGGGCGCGGCCGATGTGGGGGGAGGATGTGTCATGTGAAGAGGAGGGGCCACGGCAGTCGCGGAGGAGGGAGGCGTACCCTAGATGCCATTGATCTCTCTCTAGTATCATGCTGTATTCGTTTATTCTTCTATGATATTGGTGCAGCAGTCTTGTTGTATGAAATCGTAGAGCGATAGTGTGCAGAGCAGAGCTGAGATGTGTAGGATGGTTCATGTCATGACATTTTTGAAAAGGTTGTCATTTTTTTTTAGAGCAAAGCAAACGATTCCAATGAAGGGCTGAAAAGAGCCCGTGGCGATCTGAGATCTGTGATGCATCGCTAAATAGCAAAGCAAAAATCAAAGGAAAGAGATCTTTAACTTGCAGCGGACGGAAGTAGCTCAGCAGTGCGTTCGTTGGCAGCCTCTATCTCTACTTTGGGAATAGATTGCATTATAGTTACGCTCTGCTGTGATACTGGCTTGATAGATAGATTTCATTTGCTTGCACAGCTGTCGTTCGTGGCTTTGAAAGAAAAGAGTAAAAGTAAAGCATCTTGTGTTGCCAACAACAACATACACAATCATGACGATGCTGATGATGATCAAAACTCTTCTCCTCACCATACTCCTACACCCATCACATCACCACACCACTCACTCCCTATCAACAACCCCCTCAACCCAATCCCACAACACAATCCGCGGCTCCAACAAATACGGCACCCTCAACAACTCGACCATTCTCACTCCATCCGATGCAGCCTTAAAAGTTGGCGTGTTGCCCACCAAAGAAGCCACGAAGGAAGAATGGCAAAGGGCATGGAAATTACATAGGGGGTTGATGAAGCCGTTGCATTTGGGGGATGGGTGTCGACCGAAGGATAGCAAGTTGGCGTTGTAAGTATTCTTATTCTTCATTGTATCATTGATAAATTATGTGTATTGTATGGACTCTCTTCTCTCTTACTAACATGCATGCACCATTATCACAACATACAACGAACGCAGAGCCTGCTTATGGTGGAAGGCAATAGCCGGAAATGATAACTCATCACCAGTCCATGATTATTCTCTATCGTATGATTTATTACCCCCGGTAACACGATGGATCGTTTCTAGGAGAGTATGTAGATTTTATCCTAGATTGCATCATGCCAATGTTGAGATTCGGTGAGTATGGTGTTGTTGTTTTTGATGTCGTGTTGTCGGTGTTGCAACACATATTGCATTGATTAAATGCGTTTGCTGACTTTTGTTTCTAACATTGATGATTCAAAATGATATTATAGAACTGCATATCTCGACAAGGCACTCACCAATGTAATCAACACAATCATGGATGATCACAGTAATGCAACAATTACTATTACGCAACAAATGAGGAAGAAGAAGATACGTCTTGTAGTCATGGGAGGAGGATATGATACACGTAGTATAAAATTGTTGGAACAATCCTTATTGATGCAAAGTGGTGATGATGCAGCAGCAACAACAACAACAACAACGCAGTATGATCTACTTAGAAAGAGATACAATCAATCTCAAAGAAGAAGATCACGTTGGTATAATCGAATACTACAACGAAACAGCAATCGGCGTAACAGCAACAATGATGATATAACAACAACTGGCAATGCATTCTTCAATATTACCTCCACCAACTACGATCTAGAAGCGTATGAATTGGATTTACCCGAGGTAGTGTCCGCCAAACGAAAGTTGCTATCTGCACGTCTCTTCCGTCGTCGACCGTGGTTGCAAAGAAGAGTGGACGAATATCCCAAGTTGATGGAGGCGAATTTTAATGATTTAAATGCTACGAGTAAGGTTCTTGAGGGATACTATTGAATGATAATGATGCAGAGAGGGAGGATGTTACCAATATCATTTTGTTCGAGGGGGTAATGATCTATTTGGATGAGGGTGTACCCCATGCACTTTTGGAACTGTGTAGTGATGTATTGAGGAAGAGCCGCACTGCCAACAGCAATACCAGCTCTTCAAAAGCAACATTGGGGTATCTGTGTTTTGCAGATCGATTGGAGAACATTCCAGGGGGCGATGCAGATGCTGCACATGTAGAAATGGAAAGTACTGGATGGGAATTGGTAGATTTTTTGAGTAAGCCTGGCTTGGCGAGACATATGGGGGTTGCTCGTGTTGTGTAGTTGAGTAGAAGAGAGATTTACAGTTTGGACGTGTAGAGAAAGGAGTGCAATGAACAAAAACTTGGAAATGTTATCTAGAGCTAAGTATGAGTCGTACTCGTCTCTGACCTCTTCTAACTCTCTAAGCCAGCAACAGGAATGAGAGGCATAGAATATACACCTTGAATGTAATAAAGAGACTATATCTCTTCTAATGCAATGCCAAATGAGGACGTTGCTGGGCTCAAGCACTAGAGCTTCGCTTTCTCTTCCTATCACTGACTTTGATGCCACTAGACACAAGATTTGGATTAGCCAGGAGCAGGCTGAATGACGACTCGACGTTGTCGTTGCTTGCGGCGAGTTGAAATGGGAAGAGGCCTGTCATAGGATCACGAATCGATGCTGCATGCTTGTACGCTTTGAAGACTTCCATTACCACCTCAAACGAGGCAGTGCTGGAGTCCGCTGCGTAATGGAGGGGTAGCCTCTTATCCTTGTCTACTGTTTGAACAACGTTGGGATAGAGCTCAAACACCTTCTTGACATGAAGAGATGGAGTTGGGAGAATGTCTGGCTCGTCTGGTTTCTTCACGGTCCACGATGAGATCGAAGTGTCAACATCAGTAATCGAATATTGCAGAAGACACTTGTTCAGTATGTCTCGGAGTAATTCTTGACCGCTGGTGTCCAAGACGGCGTTGATGAAAATCGAGAACAAGTCCAAATACATGATTGACAATTTTGCCAAATCTATTGAAATCATTTTGTGTCCCGAACTCAATGAGAAAAGCAGCCGCTTGAATGAACATATCCTTTCCCTCTCCCTCAAGTTTTGCCTTAACGTCGTAACGTGTAAAGCTCGTTGTTTCTTCGTGCAAAATCTGCAGCGAACTCTGCAAGAGATGACTGAAGGGAGCCGAACCTATTCGTAGCAAGGAGCTGTTTCAACAAATGCGTTCGGTCCAACATCGTCTGAAGATATTGATATGCTGTCCCGCGATGGAAGAAGTTCAGGCATGCTTCAACAACATTCATCAAATCTGTTTCATTGTAGGTGGAAATCATGGACAAGATTGTGCTCACAGCTGCAGCGCAGCGCTGTTTGTCAACTTTGTAGGTGCATAGCGAGACAAATCGTAGGTAGCTGCTTCAAGGTAATTGAGACCACCCCCTCCACCTTCGACACGCTTGTTCAGCTTCAATGCAAACTCCATCCTTTTCAGAAAGAAACCAATATCTTTGGTGCGCTTTCGTACAACGTCATTCAGGAGCACTTCAATGGCCTCACCCAGATCTGCATATCCCAACTTGTCAACTGCATCGATGATTGTATCATAAAGTAGATCATCGGGCTCTACAGACGAGGACAGTCCGGAAATAATTTTGTTGACAAGAGCAACTCGACTAGCAGTGTTCTTCCTCGATTTATTCAGCATTTGGAGCAAGATTTGACAAGATTTGACATCAAATTTGCTCTTCTCCTTGGCTTCAACCACTGGCAGCAGCCGATCGAAGAGTTCATAATCTCGCGTCACGACAATCTTCTTACATACTTCCGCCACCTCTTCACATCCACCAAGGCACTTTAGCTCCGTCTCAAACTCTGGATCATACGATAACAAGAACGTCGACTGGTATGTTTGTTTGGAGGTATAAGACCAGATCTAGACTTGCATGCACCCCAGTTGGACACGCACTCGTCATCATGATCAAAAGCTAGCAACATACCATCATCGTGTTCGATAGAGCTAAAGTCGATCGTCTTCGTCAACCAGCTCATCTCCTCAGTCAAACGATTACCATTCTCATCAAAGATCTCAATAACCGAAGCCATACCATAATGCTCATCGTAGCCACACGAATGTTCCAGCTTTGCATTGACAATCAGTAGTTCCCAATCGGCTCCAGCTGCCTTGAGGGCTTCGGCCTTTTTGCGGTGGGCACGAGAGAGTGCCTTGATACCAGTGTTCACAAGATCAAGTCCATCATACTCGGTCTCCAAGGGAATCAATACCATTCGATCAGAAGGAGGAAGGCCATATAATGATTCCTCGAAGAGAGTTCTCGATTCATAGACTACACCTGCCGTAGGCATCTCTTTCGCACCAACCTGTTTGTAGTGGAGTGAGTATCGCAGAAGCACACGAGATCCCGACCGGAGTTTAGCCATTTCATATTCACAGTCGGAGAAATGACAAGCAAAGTGACAGCTGTACGCGGCTTCTTCCCCTGCACCAAGCGTAAATTTGAAGGAATCCTCCTCATCCTGATCATCTTCCTCCCCTGAGTTGTAGATGGTCAGTTCTCCCCCAGAGAATTTGGACGGCAGCTGAATGATGAGTGAGCCCATCACATCCTCATCACCGCAACTCCTCTCAATACATCCCCCCTTCTCCATGCACAGTAATCCATCAAGCTCAGCAGTTAGAAGGGATGGATTGACTCCCAGCTTGAAAGCCACAGTTTCAACTAATTTCTTTATAGAATCATTCCACTGTGGATTATCCATCTTGATTTTGCACGCCTCAATTTCATACACCTCGCCGGTATCCTCTTTCAGTATGGCTCTCTTTTTAATCTCATTCCCATGATGATCACTAATAGGCAAAGGGACATTCCCCACTCCAATAATGCGCAGGCCAACAATAGAAGGGAGCGCAGGGCGACGTGGTGGATCCATCGGCGATATCAGCGTAGCAGCAATTGCCACAGTGATCGATATCGTATTCAATGGATTGATAGACATCAAATCGTGAAGTAAATTCTGGTTCTTCACTTGCAGAGGAGGAATCATCGGAGTTGGGTTGATTTTGAGCGAGGATGCCAATATCGGCGGCATTGGAAGAAGGGGATGACATGGTGGCTCCTCAGAAAAAATGGAGAAGCTCAATAGTAACAACGTAGTAACAAAAAATGATATAATTCAAGCGACGTGTTCCGTTGTCACTGATACCCACGACTATTCACCACCAACCGGACGTTAAACAATCGTAGACGTTGACTCTACAATTACAATACTCTTTTCAGCAATTCCACTGAACCTGCAATCCCGATCGCTGCTCCATCTTGCCCATGCTTGCCTACTCTGTTTTGGGGGTAGTGGTATTTGTAAATATTCAATCCTCCATTTCCACCTCCGGTAAGAAAGATATCGCGATTCTGGGGTAGGAATTTGGAAAGCCAAACCGTACTTCGATGAGCTCGCTCAGACGTGAACGCAAAGCCATCGGTTGGGTGTTGCGTCCTCATGTCATAGCACCTCAACTGACTTTCCAACGTCGTTACAATCGATATGCCAATGGTATATGATGCAAATGGAAACCTCGTACGATTCTATCCGCCACCTCCTCCAATTGACTCAGTAGGTGAATAGTTGAATATAGATATTATTATGAATTATGTGATGTAGTTTCTCTCAATGTGTTGCTCCATGAATTATTCTTTTCCATCTTAGCCTTGAGGATTTGTTTGATCCCTTCGTGGGAAATTTGACCTATGCCCTTGTGCTTGTGGAATTGTTTGAAATATACAAAGACGAATGCACAACGTTCTGTCTTAGTCAACATGGATGACTTCAACATCTTGCTGTCGACAAATTTCAGCCTCTTCAATTTAGGAACGACCTTGTCATAGAATAATTGTTGGTACATTTCCTTCATGTCTGCCTCCAATCGAGCCACCGCCAACGCTCCCACTCTATGATTCTCCTCTCTTGCTGCTGTTTCAGCTGCTGTTACAGCTGCTCTTCTGGCCGCCCTTTCTGCCTCCTTCTTCTTTGTGTCTGCCTCCCATCGAGCCACCACCAACGCTCCCGCTGCTCTTCTGGCATCTGCCTTTCTAGCCTTCTCCTCATCTGCTGCTCTTCTGGCCGCCTTTTCTGCCTCCTTCTTCTCTCTTGCTGCTGCTCTTCTGGCATCTGCCTTTCTAGCCTTCTCCTCATCTGCAAACAAACTACGCCGAGCTTTCTTGTTCGCATCCTTTCCGAGTTCAAAGTTGTTTAGAATTTGTTCCTTCTCTGATTTGTCTAGGCTATTGACGTGTTTTGGTAGTGATAGATTCATTGGTTTGTCATTCTCACCAATCACATTCTCAATCCTTGCCACAATCTTCATTTCTTCTATCCATTCTTGGACATTGTCACTTGTAACACTGAGTATGACGCCATTGTCACACATAGTAAACGCGTCTACCCCAACAGATGCATTAAGCGTCCTTTTCACATTTGGGTGAAAATTTCTATTTGAAAGTGCATCCAACACTTCCGCTGTTGCAGCACTAGCCCGGAATGGGTCGTCAGTGCCATCTCCATCGCCATCGACCAATTTTGCACGGGCGGCATTGTGTTGGGAGGTCACTTCTCTCTGCAGTTTTCTTCGTTTTTCTTCGGTCCTTGCAGCTTGCAAAGCAGTCTGATCCCATGTTGGGTCGGGTGTAGCATCAAGGTCGTCAGTGCATCCAATGTGATCAGAGCAGAGAATCTTAGCTCCAAATAGTTTGTGAAACAAAATGAAGAACTCATTTTTGAAGAACTGACTACCAACACGAGTAATACTTGTCAACAATGTGTGGCTCACTTGTTGTCGGGAAACAAGGTACAGAATTGTCTTCAAATGCGTTGACAAGTATTTGTCTTCCCGAGATTTCCATAAATCTGTCCAAGCTGCCATATTTGAGGTATCAAGGCCGAGTTTCTCACTCATAGAGAGGTGCTTCAAGAATTGAGAGCTCATTTCATCATCAAGACAGCTATCCTTTATTGTCTTGTTCTGTTGCGCCTTGATTCGATATGAGTATCGGCCAAAACTGCATAGAATCTGTTTGGCACCCGGTGTTGTGGCAGGTTGGGTTTTGCTCCACTTTTTATTCCACTTCTGAAACTTTTTGATACTATGAGAGAAAGAAGAGAAGAAAAGAGTTAGTTTCGTTATGAAATACATACCATGATAAAGATAAGAAATTGTACTCACGCTGCTTTTGCATCCGTTCCATTCTCCATGTCTATAAGACGATCAAGTTCATCACTGAATGCTTTGGGTATCTTCATCTCATCTTGTGCTTTGCTACCTCGTTCGAATGCATCACGAGCTCTTTTTATTGCACCATCGTCTCCTTCCATTTTTTTGTCCCGCATCTTGATATTGTCTTGGATTGATTGGTGTTTCTTACTTCTCACGAATGACTTCAAGCAATTGTTCTTTGATGATATAGCTGCAATCGCTGATAGCCTGTCGTCACGCAAAGTGCATAGCTGGCCAACCTCGTGTAAATTGTAATTCCATTCTCTTATTGTCTTCACTTTGATTTTGGTGTCAATTTTCTTCAATATTTGTTCGAGCTTTGTGAGCGCCGGCTCGTGGAGGCCTACTCTCACTACTTCGAGGAATACAATGTGCACAACTGTGTACTTGTCAAGCACTCCTTCTTCTTTCAGTCGCTCCATCTCCCTAACTAAAGACGGCATTGTGGAGTTAGTAACGAATCCACCATCTCTTTTTGTCCGCAATGCCACATACGCTTTGTTGTGTAAATCCATGCTAATGTCATTTTCTCGCCCGACAGTGAAAAGACCTTTGATTGTCTTCAGTTTCTGCGACGCATGAAAATCATGACTTGTATCACTTTCAAAGTCGTAAGGAGAGCTTCTACAAGCGATGAAGTTGAGCGAATTGCAGCTAGGATGTTCTTTTGAGCTTGTATGTAATGTTATGATGTTTGAAGGGGAGCTTGCAGTTGAGGTCTGGGTGGTCGCTATCGGAAGTAATGAAGGAGAAGGAGTCGTAGTTTTAGTTGCCACAGACAATGTTCTCGGAAGTGACAAAGGAGAAAGAGTCTCTGATATCATTCCAACATTGTAGTCTGTATCATCATTGGATTCACCTCCACATGGCTCAGCGTCCATTGTGAGTGCATTGCATAACGTTGCAGTGGTAGGAGCACTCGCTACCGACGATGCACCGGCACCACTCTCATTGTCCTCAGATGCCATTCCGACATTGTTAGCAATTTTATCATTGGTGTCCCCTACGCTAGGTTCAACATCCGTTGCATCAACACCATCGTCCATCACATCAAACGAAATGTGATTGGGATTGTCGGATCCGACGACCATATCTTCAGCGAATGAGAATTCCGCATCCATGTCATTTGATGAAGAATAGTCGACAATTCTTTCCTCTTCATCAACACCAGTTGTTCCCATACCGTTGTCAGAAGTCCCTTCTTTGTCGACATCATCAATTGGGGTGCTCGCAGATTCTAATATCATTTTGAATGCTCGCATAAAAGACTCCTTCAGATCATGGATTGTAGATATTCTCTCTTCGGTACTTTTACATTCACATTTGCCGCAATAGCACTTTGGTTGTAGTGTGAGGCCATATTTATCCATTATGTCATGGAGGAGCCAGTCCATAATGCCATGAACTTCTTTACTCGATCCCTGTATCACATCTTGAAGAGACGCCGAAGAGATGATGTTGGTTGCTGGATAAGATGCCCCGGACGGAGCGGACACACACCGCATACACAATCCACCGTAGCTATCATTATAGGAAGATACGGCATGAGGGAATCCGATGTCGTCGTTAGCAGCAGTATGGGGCAATTCATTTGGGGATTCGGGGGGCAATTGATCGGAAGCATCATAGGGCGAGAAGTTGGCGTCATGATAATGATGATTGTGATAGCGCTTCCTCTTTTTATTTTGGTCGGCGGCGCCAACGCCGTAGCACCCGCGGGCAGATTGCACCGCCTCTACCTCAGGGCCCGCAGAGGGGGCAATCATGTCCAGCGTCGGTGGGGTCGCCCTCGGCTCGACAAAGTTAGCGACCAGAGTATCCATAATTCTCTCTCCGAGGTCAATCTTGTCATTGTCAGAAGGGGTGATGAACGTTGACTTGATGCTCGCTCGTTGCTTGCCCGATGGAGAGAGGCAAGGAAGAAGCGCAGAGATGAGAGAGTTCGAAAGTATTTCCTATCTACACTATCATATGGTACCTACCAGGCATCTATCCGGCATGCACGCCACAAGTGCGTGAGCGAGGCAGGATCATTAGTGAATATGACAGGGGCTGAAGTGTATTGAGGCATTAAAAAAGAGCTGAGTTTGACGGAGAGGAGGAGAAGGAATGTATACTAGATCTCATGTAATAAAATCCTGGCTTGCTCGAGTTGACTCAGAAGAATAGGAGCTACGTTCGTAGCTGATGTATGTACCATATCTTCCATCTATCTCGTCCTATTCGACATCGGCATCGGGTACTCTGGTGAGATAGCCAAGATACAAAGTTAAGTTTGCAAGGAGAAGATTGCATAAAGCCTCATAGTTGCCTTGCTTAGCGTGAGGTGGAATGGGAAGAGTCTGGTGACAGGATCACGAATGTTAGTTTCATTATCACTTCAAAAGTGGCGGAAGCTGCTGCGTAGATTAGGGTGTTTCACGGGCATATTCTCGCCCCCGCCTCCACCTCCGCCCCACGCACCCTGGTCACTTTGCTTTTTTGGGTCGTTATCCTTGCCCTTGCCTCCTCCTCCGCCCTTAACATTATGTTCACCTCGCTCTTCCGAGTCTTTATCGTTCGGGTCCTTCTTCTTGCGTGCGCCTTGATTCTTCTTCTTATCCTTCTTCTTGCGTGCGCCTTGATTCTTCTTCTTGACCTTCTTCTTGCCCTTCTTCTTTTTCTTCTTGCCTCCGCCTTGATTCTTCTTCCCTTCCGTCATCTTCTTGCCTCTAACTCCGCCGGTCAAGTAGTTCAATGCTTGATAATAAAAAAAAACTCTTCGTGATAGACTTCAATGACGTTGGGCTGATGAGCAGATGTGTGTGATGGTGATGGATCCAGAAGTGAGGGCATGAATGATAGGAAGGAACCAATCGCATGTGATGAAAACTTGAACATCCTAACTCTTACCTGCTGGGAAACTTCTTCGACTTCGACTTGGGCACTGGTGGCTGCCGCATCTACAGCAATGATGATGGTGAGATTGAGATGGAGCTTCATATTATCTCTAGCTTGAGGAAGTGGAGTGCTAACAACTTGTCTCTTGTTGTGCGTTGCATATTTTGAGTACTTACTGTGGTAGCGCCTCTTGGTTTCGGTTTGCAGTGTGTGGTACGTACTTAATGAATTGAGAGTGACTGGCGCAACAGTCGCGGCGGTGACGGCTGCGACAGTCTGCACAATTAATTCCCACGTAGCTAGTGAAGTTACCTACCGACCAACCTACCCATAAGTAGGTATCCATAAGTTGGATGAAAGAGACAATTCTAATAGTGTCAGATGTCAAGAAGTGTCCTGCAATATAAGGTCCCAGTAAAATCTAATCGGGATCTCTCAGATTTGAGCACACATCACAAAATCCCAAGCAAAAGCAAACACCATGGCAAAGTCCAAACTAACCCCCACACAAAAAACCGCCGCCACCCAATACTGCTCCGATACCCTCCATGACCTCCTAGGTTTTGCTGATTCTGCACTTGCATCATTTTTAGTAAGTGTGGCCTCTAGTGGGAATTGGAAGAATGTGTTGAGCACTTTGCAAGAGGGGGGTGTGGGGAGTGGTGGGGAGGAGGGGAGATTGACGGAGTTTGCGGTGGAGTTGTGCCGCCGTTGTAGTGGTAGTGGTGGTGGTGGTGGTGGTGGTGGTGCGAAGAGGGCACCGAGTAATGGTGAAATGATGAAAAAGGCAGCTGCCTATTCGCTAATGAGTATGGAGGATGATTATAATGATGGTGGTGCTTCGTTGAAACCCTCTGCAAAATCTACAACCACCATTGTCAGCAAAACATCAGCAGCATCAGCAGTGGTGGATAAAGTGGATGACGGCACCAACACAATAATGACCAAGAGCAGCAGAGGAAGTCGAGAAGCCAAAGATAAAAAGTCGAAAAAATCTTCCAAACGAAATGACAGCAGCAGCAAATACACTTCCAAAGATGATACTATAAGCAGCACCAAACAGCGAAAAGAAAAAGAAGACGATCGTAAAAAACGTCGGCGTAGACGATACTCCTCTTCAGAAGATAGCAACAGTGAAGATGACAATGATGTGGTAGTCAACGAAGAAGAATTATGGGAACGTCGTGAGAAACGACGGGAGGAGTTGCAGCGTCAACGGAGGCATCGCAAGGGCCAATATCACAGTGATGATGATAGTGAAAGGAGAGATGATAGAAAGTTAACTGCACAAGAACGTGAGGAAATTGAACGAGAGAAGGATATACGAGAGAGAGATGAGTTTGCCAAACGTTTGGTGGACAAGGATAAACGACGACAGAGGAGTAAATTGGATGACGATGATGGAAGTTATTATAGTGGTAGTGACGATGAAGAGGGAGGAAGAAGTGGCAAACGAAGTAACAAAGAGGATGAAGCGAAAAAGCGTATGGAACGATTGCAAAAGAAGGAAGAGAGGGATAGACGGTTGGCACGTGGAGAAGCTGTCATTCTTGATGATGATAATGACGATGACAACAACGATAAAAACAAGAAGAAATCAATCTCCATCCACGACATGCGCGAAGAATCACGTCGTGCCTACCTCCAAAAACGTACTAAACGAGAATTGGAATTATTGGAACGTGAATTGGCCGATGAGGAAGAATTAATTGCCCAGGTGGGAGGAGGCGGGGAGTCATCGTTAACTGCGGAAGAAAAACGTGAGTTGCAATTAAAACGTGATATATTACGAATGGCACGGGAACATGGACATGTGGATGGAGATGCTGAGGATGCATCCAAAAAGCCGGATGGGTTTTATAGACTTCCGGAGGAGTTTGATGCAGATGATGGGAATAAGAAGGGGAAGACTCGAGCACAGCGGGGGGAGGAGTTGTTGACCTCTCGGTATGTTGAACCCAAGATGGAGAAGAGTGAGCAGGAGTTGTGGGAGGAGGGGCAGACTCAAATGGCGGTGGGGTTGAGTCGTCAGGGGAAGAAGAAGCAGCGTAGGGGTGGAGGAGGAGATGATGATGATGAGGATAAATATGATTTTGTATTTGAGGAGGAGCAAATTGATTTTGTGTGTGTTGATACCAATAAGGGGTATGATAATCGGTCGAAGAAAAAGGAAAAGCATGCTAGCAAGAGCTATGAAGAGGATGATGACGAAAAGGAAATGAATGAAGACGAAAAGGCACTAGAAATGCGTCCAGCGACGAAACATGAAAAGATTTTAGAGGGGCGAAAGAAGTTGCCAGTATATCCCTATAGAGAGGAGTTCCTCATGGCACTGAAAGAACATCAAGTGCTCGTCCTAGTCGGTGAAACGGGTAGTGGCAAGACTACACAAATACCTCAATATCTCAATGAGGTTGGATACTCCGATATTGGCAAGATTGGGTGCACACAACCAAGGAGGGTAGCCGCAATGTCCGTAGCAACTCGTGTCGCCGAAGAAATGAATGTGCGTGTCGGACACGAGGTGGGATACAGCATCCGTTTTGAGAATTGCACAAGCAAAAAGACGGTAATCCAGTACATGACGGATGGTATGCTCCTTCGTGAGTTTTTGACCGAGCCTGATTTGAAGAGTTATTCCGCTCTCATTATTGATGAAGCTCATGAGAGGACGCTCCATACTGACATATTATTCGGTTTGGTCAAGGATGTGGCGAGATTTAGGGATGATTTGAAGTTGATCATTAGTAGTGCAACGCTAGATGCCGAGAAGTTCTCCAAATACTTTGACGATGCATCAATATTCATGATTCCAGGCCGGATGTACCCGGTGGACATTTACTACACCAAAGCGCCCGAGGCAGACTATGTGGATGCAGCAATTGTGACAATCCTACAAATTCATATTTCTCAGCCCCTCGATGGTGATATCTTGGTGTTTCTAACAGGACAGGAAGAGATTGAAACGGCCAATGAAATTCTTACTCACCGAGCAAAAGTGCTGGGGAATAAAATTGCCGAATTGATCCTCTGTCCTATTTATGCCAATTTACCGTCAGAGCAAC
The DNA here is from genome assembly GCA_018806925.1 of Skeletonema costatum. Taxonomy (NCBI): domain Eukaryota; phylum Bacillariophyta; class Thalassiosirophyceae; order Thalassiosirales; family Thalassiosiraceae; genus Skeletonema; species Skeletonema costatum. The sequence goes on from JAHBBA010001237.1 coordinate 42,366, forward strand.
AAGCGAGAATATTCGAGGATACCCCCAAGGAGGCACGCAAGGTCGTGTTAGCGACCAACATTGCCGAGACTTCTTTGACAATTAATGGGATCAAATATGTCATCGATACTGGATTTAACAAGGAAACGTCATTCAATTCCAAAACTGGAATGGAATCATTAATGGTTGTGCCCATTTCGCAGGCTGCAGCTAATCAACGAGCTGGTCGTGCAGGCCGTACTCAACCTGGTAAATGCTTTCGACTTTTTACTGCCTATTCATTTCAACATGAGCTTGACCCAAACACCACGCCGGAGATATTGCGTACCAACATGTGTAACGTGGTTTTAATGCTGAAGAGTCTGGGCATTGACAATTTGTTGGCGTTTGATTTCATGGATGCCCCTCCACCAGATACTTTGATTAGATCTTTAGAACAGTTGTATGCCCTTGGAGCGCTGAATGATCGTGGTGAACTTACTAAAATGGGAAGAAGAATGGCCGAGTTCCCTTTGGATCCAATGCTTAGCAAGACCGTCATTGTGTCAGAGAAGTATAAGTGCGTTTCAGAAATTCTATCAACTGTCTCGATGCTGTCAATTGGGACTTCTGTATTTTATCGACCAAAGGAGAAGAAGGTTCATGCCGACACTGCTCATCAAAACTTTGCAAGAGGTGGAGGAGGTGACCATATTGCTCTGCTGCGGTGCTACAGCGACTGGGCAGAGTCGGACTACTCACCACAGTGGTGCTTTGAGAACTTTATCCAAGTTCGTAATATCAGAAAGGCGAGAGACGTCCGTGAGCAACTAGAAGCTCTATGTGAAAGAGTGGAAGTAGATCCGAATATATCCAACCCAGAAGATGTCGAATCTATATTGAAGGCAGTAACTGCTGGATTCTTTTACAATACGGCAAGGCTTGGAAGATCTGGAGATTACGAAACAGTGAAGCAGAGGCGCACAGTGTACATCCACCCAAGCAGTGTCCTGGCAAAAGAGGAGCCCCTCCCCGGATGGGTTTGTTACTTTGAGCTAGCCTTCACTTCTAAGGAGTACATGAGACAGGTGGCACCAATTCAATCCAAGTGGCTAGTTGAAATTGCCCCTCACTTTTACCAAGAGAGTGATGTTGAGGATGCCAAGACAAAAAAGATGCCAAAAGGTATGAAACAGAAAAGGTAACAATAAGTTTTATTCCATTATGGGTCCGCTTTCGAAGTTTCTAGTTATCTAGTCAATATCACATGGACACTCTCAATAATCCTCCACATAGCCATCATCTCCAAGATCATCAAGGAAAGATTGGGGCGTAACCTTCTCTGTACCCTCCAACACCGTCGAGCTCTTCCTCCTAACCTTGAATAGCCCCGATCCTCTTCCCATCTTGTCCTTCAAGATCTTCTTCACTGCCTTATTTTCAGTCTCTTTCAAACAACGCTTCAACAAATTATTCGGAACATCTCCTTCCGGCCAAACATTAAGCATTAGTTTGACCGATTCCAAACCGTATTTACCAAAATTTCCACCATTTACGCAAGCGTAATACAAGGGAACATTTCCAGATACATCTTGTTTTGTCCACACGTCATCACTTTCGTCTTCATTGTTCGCAATGTAGTTAAGTGTGGCATAATCTCCACTTTTGGCCGCATCCCAGGGTGTAGTGAATAGGTAGGATTGGAAGGCCAAGTTGTCCAAGTCAGATGGATTTGGATTTTCGTCAAAGTCGGCAGTTGAGATTGTGATGGATGAGTTCATGGATGATTGGGACGATGATGCTTTAGAGTTCTCCTCTGTTGCTTGTGTCGAGGCTGCCGTAGATGCGTCGCTGGGGATTTTTTTGTCCGAGCTCATATTACTCTTGCGCAGGATAGACAGCCTCATCAACGCTTGTGCTGCAAAGCGTTTCCTCTTTGGTGTAACGATAGATGGTGATTGCTCGGAGTGAACGGAGGTTTCAAGTTCGGAAACACGTGGCAGACTGGACAGCCTCTTCAACACTTTACGAGCAAACCGATTGCGTCTTCTTTGAAGAGAATTGGAACCTGTGGATTCAACGTTTGCATCTGATGTTTTGTTCTGGTGAGCGTTGAAATTGGCGTCGATGGCTGGATCTTGATCATAGTGCATCTCAGTAAAGACACTACACTCATGGCTGTACACACTTTGCATAGTCTTGACGTTGGTAACCGACGAGACTATCGACAGTTCATCATCGTCATCATCTCCACCATCAAACCTCCTCTTACATTCAAGAGAAGATATGGGTGACATGGGTGGTGAATACCTCTTTGACGATCTTTCTTTCGTCGCCTCCACGTCAATCTCTCTCGTGGAGGAACTACTGGATATATTGAGAATTGCAGCGACCTCATCACTAGATGAGCCGACGAAGGCGGCAATCTCAGTGGGTGTTCTGCCCGCCTTGAGTGCAGCTACGACGAAATCTTTTGCGCCGGTGGGAGGGTGGATTACTTCGAAGCCTGTGAATGGTACTTCTTCCATCTTGCTTGAGTGTTGTCAATTGAGTAGAGTTGAGGAGATGATGATATGCTATCGGCTTTCCGTACGAATGTTTGATAATATTAAACTCTGCGACGCAAGTATTATTATTTGTGCTTCTTTTCAACAGTAGAGAGATTGAGTTGAGAGCAGAGCTGGCGTCAAAAGTGAGATGTGAAGCGTTGGAGCGAGGTAGTGACCCATGCGTTGTGCGTTGGGGCGTTGAAAAATTTGTGAGAGTTTCTAAAGGTCGTATCGTACGTCTTTCTTGAGAACGAGAGTTGGCCCACTTCCGTGCTTCCTCTGTTGTTCCCTTCTCTCCTTTACATATTTCCATCGTCACGTCAGCAGCACTCACCCGCCCGACAAGTTCTTTGGAATGCATTGGAAGTGAAGTTGGAAGACAATTCAAACGATCGACCTCGCCAGCTACTTATCAGCAAAATGACAGCGGTAACACTGAGGTAAAGATGATGGCAGCATCATTATTATCAATGACGATGTCAAGCTCTCTACTGCTACTTTTCACGCTGCTTCTGTTGCACCCGTGTTGTGCAAATGGACGAGAAGTAGAGACGGCAGCGGATTCTCATCTGAACCGAAGACTACACGGAGCAGAAGTGCACAGAACATTCTTTTGTAGCCTTGAGGATGCCCCGATAACACAAGTCGCAATCAATGAAACGATTGGAAAGGTTTATCAATATCAAGAGAGCGATAGAAACACTACTTCCACCCCTCAACAAACATACGCCGTCAAGGCATGTTCTTGCTACAGTGGGCTTCTCAACGGCACATCATATTGTCCAGCCAATTCAGATTATTGCCATATTTCAGTGGCCTACAATACTTACTATCGCCAAATTACATCCCGTATGGAAGGTCATGATCCATCAGTCGCGTGCTTTCGTGATACGCACCTAAAGAGCTTTGCAAGATCTGTGTTTAACTATTGGACCATTCTCATGTCTGCTATGATTATTTTTTTGATCTGGTCAGGTACTGGACGTGTGAGTGATTTTATACTTTTGAACTATTTGATTGATATGTTCTTTCTGTGAATCTTTCATCTCACCCTCTCACTTTCAACTCTTTCATCTTGGCAGCATGTTATAAGACACGTGCGTTCACGTTATAATCCAGATGTCAACAAAAGATACGTCGAACAAAGACTAAGAATGGAGATTGAATCAGAGCGCCAGCGCTTTTTTCAGTGGCGTGAAAGGTTCATTGCAGAGGGAAATTTTGTTGGACTGAAAATCAAGACAAAGATGTACCATCCCAAATCCAGGAAAGACAAGCACGTCCAAGACGAAGGAGTAGATTCTTGTTCTATCTGCATTTTAGACCTGAAAGATCGTGAGAGGATTGCAGATTTGAATTGTAATCATTACTTTCATGCAGATTGTTTATCTGAATGGATTAAAAAGAAGGTGAGAGATATGATTGATCGTGATATTATGTGTTAAGTTATTAAGGTTGTTCTCATTATTGATACATAATATCATTCACAAATTGAAAAGAACTCTTGCCCTTTGTGTCAAGAGGGAGGGATTGCGAAAGAAGTACGTTCATATGATATTGAAATTGGACCAAACGCTGACACAATAGAGAATGCAGATGCATTGAATGGTCTTTCGACTGGGAACGATTGATTCGCCACCCTTTCACCATAAAGGACTGCATGTAACAGTCTTTCTGTACAGCTATGTCCCTTTGCAAACGACCGCAATGTACATTTCGTTGTCAACTCTTGATATTTTATTGATGTACACCGGACCCCAAAAGTGAGGGCAATTATCTGGCTATATGTAAACCACCGGCCCAGAGGAGGAGCACTTGAAGATGACTTCTATCCGTGCGTGATGAGAAGAGTCGCTAAGCATGTATTGATATAATCCATTTCTACACACTAAGAAGACTGTTCCGAGGAAGAGACCTAGTGCCAAAGTTCATTCTTTACCAACGCTATATTATTTAGACTAGAATTAGCAGCTCGAGTAGCAGTTTAAGTACAAAAAGTAATATCTTTAGCTCCATTATTGCATCAGTGTGCACTACAAATCAGATTTGATATATACACATCTTATACATTGTCTTGGTTTGTTCATTTTCTACATCGGATAGTAATATTTATTCTCCATCATGTTTATGCTGCAGCTCTAATAGCAGCTCTCGCTTTCTTAAATGGCCGAGGTGGATCCTCGGGCTCGGGGGTAACTCTTCTAACCTCTTGAAACGATGCTTTCCTCTTAAGAGTAAGTTCAGGAAAGGGTGTAAATTCTACCTGTTGATCATCCAACGGAATCAAATACTCTGCATCATACGCACGTATTGAGTCAAGACGTGCCGTCTCTCGTGCAACCTTATGTGACCAGGCGCTCAACTTTTCACTGGCCGCCCTCATTGCTTTTGACTTTTGTTCTGGTGTAATATCTGTGCGTTGCGTCTGTAAATATGTTTGGTATTTCAGCAATGCCCTTCGTGCTATCAATTTGTTTTGAGCTCTCTGTGGATAGATTTGCAACTCAATGCCTCGGAGGAAGCCATCTGATTCGACTGCAACGTTATCTTGTTCACGTATGCAATCTGTTTTGGACATTGTCTGTGTCAATTGATGAGAGTATGCAATGTCCTTGACATCGAGTATGAAATTATTCATGTCACTTCTTGTATAGTAAAGTTCTGATTTTCCCTCTTCTGTCAGTGGCTGTACACTAAATTCTTGCACCAATACGGTCGTGTTCATCCTCACTCTTTTCTTTGTAGAGGTGACAGGTGCTGGTGTGAATGATGACGTTGAGGGCTGGTTTGATTGTTGGAAAGTCATTTGATTAGTTTGTTTGAATTTAAATTGTGAGAACAACGTTTGCACATGCAGCAGTCTTGTGACTGACGTCTTGGTTTGTTCTTGCCAAGAACGCAACGTGGTCTTGTTTCTTGCTTCCTTTTTGTCCTTGGCGGGGCTGAAACATGCCGCCGACACGAGATTGTATGTAGGTAGATGTGTCGTAACCGTACCTGACAGCGGGAAGACCCGTTTTCAAAAATGCATGCCGGCCGTTTGTTCCTTTCACACGATTTCAGATTTCAGGCATACATAGCATGTTGTGTGGTGAGCAAAATAAAATAACAACATCAGCACAACAATGATATCCAAAAACACTGCCGCTATAACCACCCTGCTCAACCTCCTCCTCCTGACACAGCCTGCGGCCTCTTCTGGAGGAGTAGACTCCACCCAACACCGCTCATTCAGCGATAAACTCACCTCCCAAATCTACTCAAAACCAAATGAGTTCTCATCTGCATTAGGCGTATCAATGGCGGTCTCATTGGTCTATCCCGGAAGTACGAATGGAGCTGTGGATGAGATACGTACTGTCTTTGGCTATTTAAATGATAATAATAATAATATGCAATTGGTGTGGGAGGATGTGTCGACATCACTTACAACTCGTGCCGACGGGGCATGTGTGGATGGTGACGAGGAAAGGTGCTACGGTGGTATAAAACCATTATTAAGTATCGCAAATAGTATTTGGATTGACGATGGGGATGCATTAAATACAGATTATGAAGCTGTCGTTGGAAAGTACTCCCAACAAATTGATTTTCAATCTACAGACTCTCCCACAGTTGTCAATCAATGGGTGAATAATCAGACTAATGGGTTAGTTGAATCCATTGTTCAAGAGGGCGAACCATTGCCAGGTGTACTCATTGCAATCAATTCACTCTATTTGAAGGCATCTTGGGCAAAGCAATTCTATGAGAGCAACACAAACTTGGACTCGTTTTATTCAACTCCAGTGAGGAGTAATGAAGTGGCAAAGGCTCATTTTATGCATCAGGTTGGAGAGATGCGTTATTCTCATGATGTGTTGCCTGGGTATCAGATCGTTCAGTTGTCATTTGCCTCGTCGTCCATGTCCATGGTATTTGTACTTCCTACAATTACTGAAAATGATGACAAGGCACTCATTCCATCCTCACAACTTGTCCCAGCATTGAACTCTCTCAAGGAGACTCGTGTGGCATTAGCTCTGCCCAAGTTCAAATTTGAATCACTTTATGATGACAACTTGAAAGAGGCACTGCAGGATATTGGAATAGTCTCACCTTTCGAGGGAGGGACACAATCGCTGTGTAACATCTTTGCAGCAGAGACATATCCATGCGATAAATTGTTCATTAGTAGAGTGCTTCAAAAGACGGTGGTGGATGTAAATGAAGAGGGAGTGGAGGCAGCAGCGGTAACAGCCCTCTTTATTTCAAAAACATCATTCGAACCGTATGATGAAGAAGAGCCGGTGTTAATGATGATGGACCATCCTTTCCAATTCTTCATCTATGATGAAGATGAAGACTTGGTATTGTTTGAAGGTCGGCTTGGAGAACCAAAAATTCCAGATGGAGGAGAGTCTGCCCCTTCTTCATTTCTTGGCGACTCGGTACATGCTGACGAAGACTTTTGGCAATCATCCTTTGGTGTCAGTCCGTTCAATGCTCCGATTGTTAGGGCTACTTCCGAGCCTTCTGGATCTACTGTCGGGTCTTCCTTAGCACTGTTGGTTGGGATGTCAACTTTGACTTTGGGATTGGTTTTGGCAGTGTAATGTAAACATTGGCATATAATGCTGATGAGTAATATAATGTTATTGTTAGGATGAACCTCAATACTGTTGCTGACAATTCCCTCCTTTCCTCTGCATGAGAATGTGCACGCTCCATGCAACAGTGCACGACTCTCTTGAGTCTTGCAGATTTCCACAACCACAATACTACCTCGTTTCGCTATAGGGTAAAGAACCTATCTTGTAATGCAGTAATAACTAAGAATTCTTCTAACGCATTGAACTGTTTGTACATTTAAGTTTGTTTTATATTATAAGTAGTATCCATTACCATTATTTACACAAAAAGCTTCTTTTTTTCTTCTTTTTCTTCCGCTTCATTAATACGTGAAGCATTTCTCTATGCAGCACCAAACAAGTTTCTTCTCACCCGACGTTCACCTGGGGTGGAGATTGTGGAGCACAAACTACATCATTGCCTCGTCGGAAGATGACTTCGACAGATGATACAGTTTCTATCTCCTCTCGTCGGTCCACCTTCATGGAAGCAGTATGACGTGCCATCCATGGATGGCGTAGTGCTTGATCAATTGTCATCCTCTTGGAGACATTCACTTGCAACAATCTTCGGATGAAGTCACGTCCCTCAACGCTGACATGCTTCCAGTCAGAGGAAGGGAAGGAGTATGCCCCTCTTCGTACAGATGCATAGACTGCTGCATTATCAGATCCGTTGAATGGAGGGTAGCCGCACAACAAGATGTAGGCAATGATACCCACACTCCAGAGGTCACATGAATCATCATAATCCTTTTTCAGCACGTTGGGGTCAATATAGTAAGGAGTACCAACAACAGTTCTCATGGACACATCCTGTCTCTTGTTGAAGTGACGTGCCAATCCAAAATCAATAATCTTCACAGGTGAGCCTTCCTCCTTGGATGTAAAGAGGATATTCTCGGGCTTCAAGTCTCGATGTACTATTCCATGCTGGTGCATGTATTTCACCGCCATGAGTATTTCATGCAATACACGTGCCGCCTCCTCTTCCGAGAAGCAAGAAGGCTCACCGGCCATCTTGCTTCGTGAAGCTCTATCAAGAATCTTGTCAAAGAGTTCACCACCCTCACACAGCTCGGTGACTAGATGCAAATAATCTTCATCCTCAAACACGTCTCTAAGTTGGATGATGCTAGCATGTTTCATCTGATCCAACAGCATGATTTCACGATGTAATCCACCAATCTTGACAGCAGGGTCGGATTTACGGATGGACTTGACAGCATATCGCTGACGTGTCGTGCGGTCTATGCAACGACGGACTGAGCCGTGATGACCAGTTCCGAGGACCTTGGGGTCAATGTGATATTTATGTTCAATGTTACTGAACTTGCCAGTGACGCAGACTGGTGGCGGTGACGGCGGGGTAGACGAAGTGGTGGACATGGCATCAACAGCATCGATGAGTTCCGCAGATGCAGGTGATAACATCATGGGCGAGACTGGTGTAGCGGTGGGTACAGCATAGCAGTCGGCGGTCGTCTCGTCGTAGGGTGCAGATTGGACCCGAGAGGTGGTGCTGCCGTAATCTTCTGTGGCGACAGATGAAGCAGAGGATGTAGCGGCGGTGGGCGAAGTCTCTATCATCGCCATCTTGTCGGTGTTATGGAACAATGGGTCGAAGGATTTGGTTTGCTCAATCATGGTGATGGTAATGTTGTTGCTGCAGATAACTTTTTGTGATGACAGTGAACAGTCGTCGATGTTAATGTTATGTGGTGGAGCAACGGTTTGCTTTTTATGTGAAGAACAACTAGACATGCTTTTGCAAACGTGGCAAACGTGCATCATGGTAGTAATCTTGCGTATTGTACTTGATCCTACTTCTCGAACAATGTTCCCGGGTTCCCGAGCTCGATCGAACGTTCTCAGCAAGATATGACTCCGCCCAGGCGATTCGTGCACTCCCACCAGTCGAAGTTACTCCGCAAAAATGGCGAGGATTTCCCTGCGACAAACTTTGCAAGATAACAATACTGAATTCCATCGCATGTAACCCTTTGGCCAGATTGAATTCTTCTGTGGAAAACATTTAATATTTCAGTAGCCCTATAAAAAGATATATCACATAATAAAGCATTAATTGTTTAGGCGTAATCAAAAGCACACGAAATTTAAAAGCTGCGTGTCTGATCTTGGATGTCATTCCCATCTAAACCTGCTATGCACTTTCTGCGTCACATCTACGAGAAAGTTCTCTTTCACATGTGGGATGTGGGAGTCCATTGAATAGAGGACATCAGTCTCCTCTCTTCTCATTCTACTCGGTTCTCCTCCATCGAAATCTCCAAAATTCAAAATTCAAAAATCTGTTGACCATGTCAGTTTGTGCCTACTATTGACACTCCTACATAACAAAAGATGACGCCCAAGACAGCAATAGTCCGGATCTGCCTCTTCTGGTTCCTCTGCTGCAGTGCTCCGTTGTCATCAGTACCAGTGGTGGCTGCGGTAGACAGTGGCTCAGACGAAGCATGTGACGCACCAGACGACGTCAACGAATATCCACCGCCGCCAAAATCATGTCGTCTTCTCCTCTCACCACGTCCATCATCCTCTCAAGATATAGATGACGATGGTGATCGTAAGTATGGAATCTACAGCGCAGTTACCATACCCAAAAATCATCCATTGACTCCGTTAGGTGGAGATTTAGTGCTACATTTAATTGATGTGAGCACAACATCTGATGAGCACAAAACTTCAGCTAACGCAGAGAACACTGTGCAACTGCAAAAATGGAAGAAATACGGATATATCCAAGAAGCAGCCACATCCGGTCACGGCGGAAATTATGAAGGACTAGGTGATATTTGGACAGTGTTGCCTGGTATAAGTATGTTAGGTGCCTCGCGACAACAAAAACAGGGCAGACCAAACATTTGGGCATCCATTCCTGAAAATGATGAGGCATCTCATCCCCGACATCAATCCGCATTGGCTGGATCATTTGCATTACATTACAATTTGACTCATCAGGTCACAATTCCTGGTGGATTAGAGGGCGGGGATGAAGTTTTGGTAGATCGGAGTGGTTGGCATAGAAAGCGTGCTTTGATGTTGAATAGTGATGACACTGCGGTTAATGATGGCAGTAGCAACAACAACAGCAAAGATGACACTACCATGAGCATAGACCATCTATTCAGTCATGGAACATGTCTCGATAATATTTACCCTGGTAAAAGCTCCAACGGTCACGGACGGGGAGCACTGGCATCTAGGTTAATCCCAAGTGGATCTATTGTGGCACCTGTACCAGTGTTACCATTGCCTCGAGACGAATTAAAGTTTTTGAGGTTAAAAGAGTGGAAGAAGGTCACTTCGTTTCGTAAAAGGTTGTTGAAGGAGACTGCTGGTGGAAAGAGTGATGGCGATGGAGATGTTACTGAGGATGAACTGCCGCTACCACCAGATATGGATTGGAGACAACAACTTATGTTAAATTACTGCTATGGTCATGCGCAGTCATCGGTATTGTTGTTCCCATATGGCGTCTTTGTGAATTACATCAACCATGCTCCATCGACAAGCGAATCCTCGGATGGTCCAGTGGCAAATGTGAAGCTTCAATGGTCGGAGAGGCTCATGAACACAACAACAAAGTTAGATGTAAGGTCCTTGACACCATCTCAGCTTTGGGAACAATCCACACCTCCCGAGGGACTCATTCTTGAACTTGTCGCATTGAAAGATATCAAACCTGATGAAGAGATCCTACTAGATTACGGATCTATTTGGTCGGAGGCATGGAAGGAGCACAGCGATCAATACCCAGAAAGTATACTAAAACTTGCCGATGATCACACTCTAGTAGAAAAGGAGTATTCACCCGCCTACATTATGGATGATGTTGTGACGAATTTGCGCACGGTAGAGGAACAAACTCAATTTCCCTATCCAGAGAATGTGTTTACTGCGTGCTTCTATCGGTATGATACTGAAGCAACCACTAAAAGTGATACCGTAAACAAGGGCAAGACGGAAGCAACACCATGGAAAATGTCATTGGGTCTCTTCGACATGACCAATTTACGTCCCTGCAAGGTAATCTCACGTGAACCTGCGAATGATCGCTTTGCAACGCCACAGCAACTTAAGCAGCAGGGACAACAACCGCCCCAGGGGAAAATGTTATACACTGCCATTATTCAAAATCGACCTGGTCTTCCTGCAAATGAACGTATACCGAAGGGCACAAAGCATATTGTATCGGGTATACCACGAGGAGCTTTTAGGTTTGTGGATAGACCGTATGCTAGTGACATTCATTTGGATGGAGCATTTCGACACAATATTGGAGTGGATGAGGCGGGGATTTATCCCGAGGTGTGGCTGGATTTGAAATCTGAGTAGGTGGAATGTGTGTGCCGAAGAGACTGATGTTCCCTTGAAGTTTGTTGGCTACTTGGTTTCGATAAAAAAAGGGATTCGCGTCGACGCAATATGTATGTATGCTTGATGGGGAAGACGAGAATCCTAACCCATGTTTCATTTCATTTCAAGCTCAAAATGAACAAACAATAAATCATACAACATGGGAGGTAAATTATCTCAAGCAGCACAAATTAAACTAAGTATGACGCCGAAAGTAGCAGCAGTAGCAAGCGATGATATAGTATCTACATCGAATCAGAATAAGGCCGACAGCGGCGATGTAGAGGATGGCAACCAAAGTAAGATGGACTGCGGTGAAGGACAGAATACAATATCTACATCTACCCAAGCTGGTCGCAAGAATAACCTCTCACTGTGGTTGTTTCTATTCTTCATGCTTGTATTCATTGTAGTCGGTCTATCTGTCGGTCTGACTCGTCGTAACCAGACCCCAACAGAAAGGCGCATCCATCACCATCTCAAACGATAATATGAACATCTTTGACAAGGCCGTAGCCTTGTTGGAATCTACACCTCTTCAGACAAAAGATGTCAGTGGTGAAACCATCTCCTATCGAGAATACAACGGCGAGGGCAAACAGCCACACACTCTTGTCTTTGTTCCAGGCTTCATGACTGACGATACTCTTGCATCAATTCTACCAGCTCTACCAGAGTTTCGTGACCATCACATCATTGCCGTCAATCCTCCTGGATGGCATGGCTCTACGATGAACAATCCCGTAGAGTCCCACGCAAGTAATGCAGACATCATCGTGGAATTACTGCAGGTACTGGGAGTTTCACAAGCTATGGTAATGGGCATTAGCACCGGCGGAGGAATCGCATTTTACATGGCTCGAAGGCATCCAGACAAGATCAAGGCTGCATTCCTTATGCACTCAATTCCTCTCTGTGGATTGAGGTACATCACTGTTACTGGAGAACTCGTTCCTATAGTAGACCTAGATCAAGTGAAGGCGTCAATGATGTTCCCAACTGACGACCCAGACTTTGTTTATGAACTCTTCAAGTCAATGTCAACAAATCAAGAAGGATTCCTTCCAAGGAATCACAAGCTCACCGAATACATGATCAAAGCAGCACAGGATATGCCAGGTAAAGATGATATAGCTGTTGTGAACACCAAATTCAACGTGACGCCAATCAAAACTGTCTTCGGTCCCTCCAAGTGATGAACTTTTCCACATTGAAGTCCAAAGTTGTTTGTAATTCACGGATCGGAGGATTTTTATCGTACCTTGGCTGATAGTGGAGCCCGTGACAAGACTAGCAATCATTGAGCAGTGGGGGCACCATTGGGTAAAGCTATCTCTGTACGATGATGGAGCAGGACACACGTCGCTTATTGATAAGCCTCGTGTGTTTTTGCAAAGGTCTATCGACGTGCTTTGGAAACAGCAGATTCTCTTGTAGGATGTATAGGATAATAATTTAGGTTGACATTTAACATTCACATTTTACATTGATTATGGTACATACGGCCTCATTCTCATAACCTCAACGAATACAATATGGTAATATGAATTGAGGAGCAGAAGAAGGCCTGCAATTTGCACCATGGCTATCCTGTCAGTCCAGCAGAGTTGTTATGGTGGAGCGGGCCCCCGGTTACGGTACACTTGGTACGGAAGAGAAACGCCTTTGAAACTTGAAACTTGAAACAGGAAAAGAGCTGATGAGATTACTACCAAGCCGTGTTTGCAGCTGATAAGTATGATCGTTATTAGTAGTATAGATTATTTCTATCGTTGTTTAATGATCTCATCAGCTTGGTGTATGTCATGCTAGCTGGGTAATTCACCTTCTGAGCTGAGTTGAGATTTGAGGAAAAGCTGCCCTTCTTGAAGCGGTACATGACGTCCACTATCTGTCCACATCGTAAGCCATCCAATCTGCAAACACTTTTTGGTCGACAGATGGTCGATAGATGGTAGATAGATGGTCGATACTTAAGACCTAGTACAGTAAAACTTACGTACCGACGTGTGTTGTGTTGCTGAAGCCAATCATTCCACTCTGCCACCGACCGAGCGAGAGAGCTTTTCATACCTCCTCTCTTTCATAAACATTGGTACAGTGAAGCAAATAGAAAAAACAGCAAAGCCCACTACTACTACAAACCATGGGAATGAAAAAAGGAATCCAAAAAAGGCCAAAAAAGAAGTCCAAAAAAAAGAAGAGGACGCCATCGATGTATCAGAAGATCTCGCCGACGGCACCCGAACTTTTGATGTTGATGGCAAACAACAATAAATTCCGACAATGAAACAAGGACGAGGAGCCAAAGAAGAAGTCCAAGAAGAAGAAGAGCAAAATCATCAAAGAAGCGCCCACTCGAAGACGACGAAGAAGATGATGGTGGACGGGCGATGACTCGAAAAAAGTGGACAGCAAAAGTAGATCGAGCCACCCGCAAGGCAATCAAGAAGGAAACAAAAAAGGAGGCATTAATGGCAAAAAATACCCAAACTCGATCCCGATGGCATTCCCTACAGTAAAAATTCCAAATTCGGCGAATGTTACGACGTGTCAAAACATGGGTTAGATCCAGTTTGCTACGGAGGGAAGAAGAGAGGGAGATTTCGTGCACGTGAGAAAAGGGAGAAGGCTGAGGAGGAAACGATTGTTGTTTGCGGAGCGTAATGATGAGGATGACCAGGAGGAGAAAGAGGAGGGTGGCCGCATAAAGATGATGAGGCTGTTGATTCCAAAGGTGATCAAGAGGAGGAAGACGAAGAAGAGGAAGCTCCAGCACCAAAGGAACCAGCACAAGATGCGCCTAAAAAGAAATCACACAATCCACCATCCAAAAAGACGAAACGATCCAAGCCCGTTCCTCCAGATTACATCTGTCAAGCATGTCAGAATAATCTACCCAACTTTACTCCACATTGGATATACGATTGTCCCAATAAGGTCACCCAGCGTGGATGTAATACCGTTGCCAAGAGACTTCGTGGTCTACACGACCCGCCCAGTCGAAAGGTCTTTGTGTCTGGATTACCCTTTGAATGTTCAGAGGGACATGTGAAGCGATACTTTTGAGCAGAATATGGATGGAACAGATGCTACTGAGAGCATTGAATGGGTCCATTGCAAGTTACTAAAATTTGAGGATAGCACTCGGTGCAAAGGGACAGGCTTTCTTGACGTTTGATAGTGATTTGGGAGCTCATGTTGGCGTTGAAGTTGAATGGATCTGTATGGGAAGACGTGGGAAGAGCCGGGGGTCAGCGGCGAAGAAAACGAAGAAGCAATGGTTGCAAAGGAGAGTAGTGAGAAGAAGGAATTGAAGTTGAAAGTCACCAAGGTTTTGGCTCGGCATGTGACGAAGAAGAGTTGGCAAGTGAAAGAGCTTTCTTACGAACATAAGGGCGTTGCATTTGACCTCCCCCCTAAAGCTATAATCCCAGCTACATTTTGCATCCCAGTGCCTATTGATCACCACTTCTCTTTCTACCGTTTTCTTCACAACCGTATGACCCAGGCTAAACACTACCCAAACACATTAGTTATTATTTTTTTTGGACTCACACTTCAGTCAGTGCCCTCTTCTGAGGACTTGACTTCAGCTCACTGCGGTCGCAAACTTGATCAGGGTCACAAGCAGCACTGTCAGCACAGGGAAACCCCGCAGGCTCAGTAAACGCCTGCACCAGTAATAGTGTAAAAGCTGCCATCCGAGTTGCGGAGCTCTCTGCATACACACGTACACGTCAAACGTCGACAGTTGAAATCTCACACTGAGGCGAAGCTCGGGGGTTTGCGGAACTCGTACGCTGGCCTTATGTCCTTCAGTCTCGAGGAGGACAGAACGCAATAGTCCGTAACTACGCCCATCTTTGAAAGTACGAGACATGTGCACAGTACGATCAGCCTCGCATTCAATAACCATCAGTTTCCCTGCTCCACATCCAACTAAGAAAGACTCCACAGCATCTTCAGTGTCAAGTGTAAACGCCCCTTCGCGTATGCTCACGCTAGTCCTGCATTCCCCAACGTACTCCCGTCCTTCCCTTCAAGTCTCCTCCACTTGTCGTAGTAATCTTTGGACAAGCACGCTGCTGCAAAGCTGGTAGCAAGTTGGACAATGCCAAGACAATGATGATGACGAAGAAGGATGCGGCGATCTTTTGAATTTCCAGAGAGATTTTGAGTCTGAGGTGCTCCTTCATGAGCCCATGGATCTGTTTCAAGTCGATTTCATCTTCACCGGCTGCCAGGTTTTTGAGCGCTGTTCAGCGTCGTCAAGGACTGAATTGTTTGCGTTTGTGCACGTATGTGTGTACCAGGTGTAAGAGAGAGGAGAAGGATGTTAGCGGAGAGAAGGCATGGTATTTAATTATGCTACGCCTAAGCGTTTTAGTATTAAAGAAGAGGTTATAGCACGGAAGGATCTGCAACGGCTAGGGGTATGAAAAACACCTACCTCCATCTCCGTCGAGGTCCCATTTTTTACTGCGTGAGATTGGGGTACGCGATCTTCAACCATGTTCCTTCTTCGTTCTGACTTCTGCGTTTTGAGAGTAGTTGTTGGTTGTGAGGCTAGGCTAGCTGGGGCTTTGTCGTTGAGCGCTGCGTACTTGATAGAGGTACAATAAGTATATGAGACAGCAAACTTCCAAGGAACTGAGACGAAGATCTGGATCTCTCCTTCAACTTCAAGTGAAGTCAGGACTTTGCACCCATTTGATTTTCAAATGGGTAGTTAGGTATTGGGTATTACCCAAACCTAAATTAATATGGTTGGGTACCAAAGGGGTAAACTCACCCTTTTTGAGTTGGTGAAACTTGCAGGGTGAAAGTGGCAGAAATGGTGTGAAAGTTCTTGATAACTTGCAATAACTTGCACCAGCACAGTACACCCAAAGATAATCTTCAATCATCTTCCGTGGTGGAACATTGCCTCTCCAGCAGCGAGAGTTTGGATCACATAAGAAGCACATCAACTTGTGCACGTCTTTTTGTCCATCAATACCAAGGCCATCCAGTTGAAGCAAAATGCGGATAATATGCACTTCGCCCTGGAGTGGGCACCAAGTGACAATATCAAACTCTTTGGCCAAGCATTATTTATGTCATTGTGCGTGCTTCGACCAAGAGAGGTACACCGGACAGTGGGCATATCCTTGCGTGAGCAGGGCCTCCCTCCTTGATTGAAGGGGCGGACGCGGGTGAAGCAATAACAAGTCATCTTGAGAAAGCGATTCATATTTGAAGTGACGCACCCTTCCCGCTAGAAGTTGTCTGCAACTTTCAATTTCAGCCAAATTTGGTGCAACTTTCACCACCAAAGTTGCACCATGGTTACCATGGTTTTCACCTAAATTCTGTGTGAGAAACTTTCACCCCTTAGGAATTCCTGTACACTAACCATACCCAAACTTCGGGTATTTGCCTGGGTTGGTGTGATGGGTGTTCTAACAATACAAAAGAGGGCCAACTCTATATATCTCCACTCTCCCTCGTCGGTCGAAGTATTCGCAGCAGCACTGCCAATCCTTGCTCTACCGGCCTCAAAGCTTTTCATGGAACGTACCTTCATTGCATGCACCTGGCATGATGATCCACTTTGTCAATCTTTGCGTGAAGAGCGCTATGAAAAGAAAGTTGTCTTGGCAGTGAATGCCAACTTCAGGAACAGGGGGGGAGAACTAGATGCAATTAATATGTTTTTGCCCCCGGAGGGGGCCCTTTTAAAGTGGGATGCGTGGGTGCGGGTGAGGGGTTAATGAGGGGGTTAACGCTCTCTCCACGAGCACAAAAAATAGAGTTGCGGTTTGGAAAGCTCTTAAGTCTTGAGCTGCTCTATCGAGAGTATGAATAGTAGGCACAGGAATAGTATTGTACAGATCAATTCGTGCCAGAGGTAAAAAAGAATGGCTCAGAATCAGAATGGCCTTCCCATCGTCGTGGCTGACGACGATGATGTGTTGGCAACGTACACAAAGGGGCATCCAATCCTTCACAGAAATGATCTCCAATAATCCATAATAACACATGTTGGCAACAGCGTCTTGGGCATGGACCCTCTTGAGACTTGCATATAAACGTAAGGAAGCTGGCTGCTGCACCCGTCTACTTCAATTCTTCGGACTAAAGATAAGTAACAGCGGAAACGGAAAGTGTAAAGGGGTCATGAAAAGATTGAATAATATCAAGAAAAGGTATTGCTCCTATTATAATGACTTATCAATGTTTATGCCGTTCTCGTTCCAACTATCAAGCCAGAGGACCAGGAGCAATACAAAACAAGTCATAAAGACAAAGCAAAGATGGTGGAGGTGGCAGCAAGAAGTGCGCGCAGGCGCAGAGCTCAGTTACATCTGCAACGACCATTTTGGTTGATCCTATATATGAGAGAGATAAATATTATATTGGCAGCTCAGATTAGTCAACATAATATTATGAAGAATTAGCACAACAAGAAGATGAATGAACAACCCATATCACTTACCTGCAATAGGAAGGGCAGACGCGCCTGGTGCGTGCTGCCGTTGCGGTTCCAGCTGCGGTTGCGGTTCCAGCTGCGGTTGCGGTTCCAGCTGCGACTGCTGCCGCTGCTCCTGATGATGCCATTCCTTTCAAGGCGGTCGCGGTTGGTGTTGCGAGCGCGGTTGCTGCCTGGACGGCCGCTGTTAATACCAAATCTTCTAGCCTGTTTGCCTTGCGCGGGCGCGGTTGTAACCGTTGTTGCTGACAAAGTCGACGTCATCGGGATCCTCTTCTTCGTCGTCCTCATAGTCAAAGTCATAGTCTCCAGACTCCGGGTAGTAATCGGCAGAGTCGGAGTCATAGTATTCAACTTCGGGGTAGTAATCGGAGGAGTCGACGGCGTCGGAGGTGGTGGACACTCCCCTGAGGGACTATAAGATGTGTGGAAGAGAATGAGGGCGGAATATGTCATGTGGAGTGAGTGTGAGCATCATATCGTCACAGCAGCAAGAAAAATGCACATTACATTGAACAAAAAGGCTTACAGTGGCGGAAACGGAGCCCGAGAAGGCGCTGAAGAGCACAGCAGCAGTGGAAGCGAAGAGCTGGAGTTTCATTTTGTGCGTTTGATGTTCACTTTAATCTCAGATCAAAATTATGAAAGGCAAAAGTAGTCGAAATGATGCAAACACCGTCGATATTTGACATGCAACCTCCGTAGCCACTATCGATTCCATCGTAGAACGTGTTAAAACACAGACGAATAACCGATGAGCATGTTGTTCGCTCGCTTGGAGCTCGACGCGTGTCCTTTGGACGGATGGTAAAATGAAGGGGTTCTCAAAAAACAGTCAGATATGTGTCTGAAATGGAACGCGGACCCTTCTATCTACAAGATGCGAGAAAGCGCAGCTGAGTGCAACTAACTCAACAACACTACATAACCGTCGGACAGCCAAAAATGGTCCACAAAATGGTCCTAAAATAGGCCATTTTCAGCGCAATAGTTCGCAGGGTTATGATGGGCCCAGTGTTAGTGTAGGCGTATCAGAACTTGTCTACTACTTTCGCCTTCAATGTTTGAGTCGGTATTTGGTCTCTACATTGATTTAATCGCCGCTACGAGGGCGTCGTATGGCCATGATCGAGACGTTTTGACCATCATGAAAATGGCTCAAAATTTTAGGACCATAATGGTCCTAAAAAAAAGGAATTGATTCCTACGTGGCAATTCTACAGCGGGCTCTTTGCTCTGGTCTCTTTTTCCTCCTCACCTCCAATTCTGAGCTCAAAAGGATCCTCTCCATGATGGTCTCTCCTCCTATGCCCCCAACACCACACACGAAATGAATACACCTATGATGTGATGATTATCTCGAAGTAAATATTATTGGCTACGTGTCTGTGGTTGGGATTACTAGGAATCATCGTCTGTGAAGAGAAATAATACTCACCATTAGGGGCATAAAATCACCATATTTCACTCAATCTACATATACTTTGGCCAGTCAAGACCGCCTCACTGCAATATACACACGGCATTTACTCAATATATACCCGTAATACCTTTGGGGCGTCTTGGGTGACTTGAAATGATTGATACCTCTCTATTTTATTGCTTATTTACCCTGTTGCTGATCGTTATGAACTTCCTTCTTTGACATAGCATTTGAGGGAGGTCTCTGATATTTCCCACCCCAAATATCACCCCATTTGCCACTTACTATCATGTTGGGACGAGAGGTGACATTTGGTGACTACAATGCATTGATAGCTGTCCCCCCTACAGCAGTGAAACTGGTGATCGGCATGCTCTTGTGACGCAAGCCGCTGCGTAGCGAATATGCGATGATCTAGACTTCTTGGCCAATACAGCGGCTACCAAGTCATCATTACTTCATCAAAGACATATACTATCGATTATTGTTGCGTGGAGGCATCGATGTTCCGTCGGTGATTAAATACTGTGATACTCATAATCAATGCAGCCACTTAGCAAGGGAAGTCTTGACCAGATTCAGAGTAGATCTACCAAGATAGTAATCCTTGTATGAAGGAGGGTGTGAATTCCTTCTGCCCGCCTGCTAGTACAATAGTATCAAAGATGGAACTGTTTGGAGCAGTAATTTAACGAACAGTAACAGTAGTAGGTAATATTCTACTTTGACACTGTACGTACCAACCGTCTACTTTTTGGCGTGCCAACTGTCCCTCCGGGGGCAACTTCACGCAGTGACCCGAATTATAGACATTTCAATAATACTACATAGACACTGTTACAACACAAATAATAATCCAATATATCTGTCATTGGACATCGAGGGTGGACTTGCCGAGGCTCTACACGCAATTCATGCTAATACCCATTCCACACGGGGTGAATATGAAATGGGTACTTGGGTATTGGGTATTACCCAAACCTAAATTTGAATGGTTGGGTATATTTCGGTTATGTTTCGGGCGGGTAAAAAATGGGTGCAAAGCCCTGGTTTGGATCTCTCTGCACCAACCCGACATTTATGTGAACGGAGGCTTACTAAACAGGGTGTGTTTTACAACAGTAATTTAAATAGTTTTCAAAGTAAGCCTTGTGTTTAGTCCATGTACACACAAATGTCGGGTTGGTGCTGGAGCTGGTGCTGGTCGGCCAACTGAGATGTCGGGTTCTTTTTGTAATGTAGTAGGGAGACTGCAGACGAAATACTTGCCGTCTATCTGCTGCTTAGTTGCCTTAATTATTATGTGTCTTACTCTAGTGCTCTACAGCAATATGAACATTTACTCATCTTCTTTTGGAATCCTATCACGCGGAGAGCACCGCCTCCATGCACGGTTATCGCCCACCCCGTTCGCTGCTTTGCCATCCACAAGTTCTACGCCAAGAGAGGGCAAAACATCATCTCGTAATTCGTCACACAGCCCGAGAACTTCCTTCGCAGCAGCCAGCGTATCCTTTGAACGAATACCGTTCAATGTAGCTGATCTTATAGCACTGCGGAAAGCTGCAATTTCGTCCAACAAATCTGCATTTGACGAGGATTCATGTTCCAACAATGTGGTGGAAATACCAGCATTGACAGTGTAACTCGTGAAACCAACCAGATCTAACTGCCTCCGAAATGTTTCTACTGCGAATCGAAGTGGTTCTCCAGGACGAGGTTTGTGGATGCTAGCCGCTTGGACATACGCAAGTCCCAAATCGGCAAGTTTCGTAAGCTCTTTTACAAACGAAGCACCGTCAAGATCGAAACTTCCCCTCGTGCTTCCATCAGTATTCGTCGTGCATCGTCCTACAAGAGCCTCACGACACTTCATTCCAGATTGTGTCACCTGATTGAATAGTTGAAGTTCATCTTCTCCCCAAACTTTGGTAGACTGTTGTGAGGCAGAGTCATCCGTGGCATAATAATCATGACAATTATTCTCCGCCGTCTTCCACTCATCCAAACATTGCTGTCCCTCCATTAAAAACTTGACCCACTTTGTACGAATGACACGGGCTTCATCCATTCGATCTTTTGAGTACGTTGCCGGACCACGATAAGAACCTGATAGTCCAAGACACCAGAGCCGAAAATCATCCGAGGGACATGACCATGCACTACTTTGGTTTTGATGACTGTCGATCGTCTCAACTCCCCCCTTGTCGTTGGTATTGGTTGATATACCAAGCATCTCACGAATAGTCACAAAATTCTTTAATGACTTGGACATTTTCCGCCCCTTTACATAGAGGTGTCCAGTATGAACCCAATTTGGTATCCACTCTTCAAATTGCCTTCTTCCCTCCCCATCATCATCTTTTATAGTCACTGCCTCATGAAAAGCTTCTGCTTGAGCAATCTCATTGGAATGATGAGGAAACTTCAAGTCAATCCCACCCGCATGAAGTTGAAACTTGTGTGTTGATTGAAAGTCCATGGAGAGACGTTGGATCATGGCACTACATTCTACGTGCCATCCTGGTCGTCCGGGTCCCCAAGGGGAGGAATATGAAACGATGGCTGGTTCAATCATTGTGTTGTTTGTTGCTAGGTTTGATGATGGAGATGGTGGTGATTGTGTTCGATATTTCCAAAGACAAAAGTCACGTGAGTCACGTTTCTGCCGTAATTGTGATGGCGACTCTCCTTCATTGTTGTTGTTGTTGCTATCGTCATCTCTGGTACTAGCATTATCATTGGATTCATCATCCCAAGAGAAAAAGTCCGAAGAAGCCACATCCGGTGCCAACTTTCCATACTTCGTTCTTCCCTCGGTAACATGTTCAAACGCTCGTACATCAAAGTAGACAGAGCCACGCTGTTGTTGTGCGGAATCATCATCATCGCCATCTTCGGGTATTACATACGCCATACCCCCCTTTAAAATCATTTCAATATACGGAACAATCGTTTGTTCCACATGTTCACTCACACGACAAACTACATCTGGCCGCAGTACATTGAGTGAATCCATATCTTGCCAAAATTCCATTTCGTAATATCGTGCCAAGGCCAGTGGATTTGATAATGATGCTTTATTGCTGGTGCTGTTGTTGTCATTAATTTCCATGGATCTTTGTATAATTTTGTCATCCACATCCGTAATATTCATTGCATATATTGGACGTGGTTGTGTCGTAGAACTGCCATCGTGCAAACTTAACGCCACTCTTCGTAAGATATCGAGAGAGACATATGTCCGTCCATGTCCCAAGTGTGCAGAGTCGTATACGGTTGGACCGCAGACGTACCATGCTGTTCCTAATGTTGGTGGTGGATTACTTTCGATGGTGGTGGTGGCGTGAGTATTATCTGGAGGAGGAGGATTTAATTTTTGATAGGTGGATGAGAGAGAATTGTAGATTGTCATGTCACCGCTGCCGCCGGTAATGCTGGTGGTGCTGCTGGCGCATCTACATGGTGATGGAGTAGCCTTTCTCTGAGCGATGCTACGGTTCACAAGCCGTCTTACTGATAGATAGTGTCGGCTGTGTATCATCGTGCAAAATTAACAAGTGAAGTGAATGAAGGTGATGAGCTGTAAGGTAGATACAGAAGTCGCTCGCTTCTACCCCCCCTCAAAATCTCTGCCTAGGATCCAAGTTCTTATACCCCCTCCCTAATTACTAGGAAAAGATAGCTGACATATGCGACATACCCCCCCCTAAATCTCAGCCTAGCCAAAATTCTTATACCCCCCGGGGTCATCGTTCGTGCGACTTCACGCTTCAAGAAGTCTGTATTGCGACTGCGTCGACAGAATGCTTGACGATGACGGCAGAATCAACGCTACATGGGTAGATCATGGGACTTCAATGCACGGGAGATGACTCCGTTGAAGCCAGAAGATCATCACTTGGTGGAAGTCGCCTACAAGCAGGAGCTTGGGGCCAAGTTGGAACTAAATGAAGTTAACGAGAGCAAACAGAAGCGTCGACCGCCCCTCCTCCACGAGAGCCTTGTATGCATATTGGAATAGACTACAGTGGGTTGATACAATGTAATTTACTTATATCATTGTTCCTCCTGCGACCTACGACCTATGATACTTCCTTTTGATACTTCCTTTTTGTGCATAGAACTGTACATGGTAAAATAGAACGACCGCCATCAAAAATTCAAAATTCATTCCATCTCAAAGACTAAAGAGTTGCTACTACGTATGCCCTCTGTTGAGCAGCATCGGAGCTCCTACGTGATAAAAGAGAGAGATCCGATGTGTTTAGGTATCGCTGGGCAGCTAGAATGTTGTCGGTGTGTGCCAGCTTCATCTCATGTAGCTGCCTCAACGTGCTTCTAGAAAATAGAACGAAGGGCTCGATACCAGTGCAATTGATCAAGTCGTCCTCGGAGAAGTCATGAAGGTAAGCAGAGCCAAGTCCAAGTGATGTTCTCAATTGGAGTGCCTGATGCAACATCTCTTGCTGGAATCGGACCTTGTCTTCTGCCGAATACCAGCTATGGCCACGGCTACTGCTATTAATTCTATGATTTCTGTCAATCCTGTCATCCTTGGGAAATAGAATGAGCTGGCTGGTCGCAGCGAAGCGTACGGAGCGGGTAGGCTTAGTCATGGTTAGCAGTTCGTCGGATATGTTCTTAACTTCTTGCTGAACGTCGTTGCATTACATAAATGCCTGCTTTGTACTTTGCGCTTGCGCTGTTGCGCTGGAAAAGAACAGAATCTCAAGGGGTTTTGACTTGAACTTGGCAGCAAAAACAGCATTGAACAATGCGAACCCGGTACCTCGATTTGACTTGGTACCGCTCACATTGTCTTCGTTAGTAGTATGTACAACTTACGTGGCCTGCCCTGATTGTGAACATAAAGGGAATAAGGTAAACAGTTTCGTAGAACAGGGGCAGGGTTCGCTTCATTATCATTCGCTCGGGTTCAGTCCACTTTACAAACTATTCACGGGAATCGTATTGTACGCACCAGAACAAATATACCCTAAGAAAAATGGGCTGCATCCTGCATGCACGGTTCGAGTTGCCTCACCAGCCCGGAAATACAATACCATATGGTAAGAGGCCTATGGTAAGTCATATGTAGGCGTTTCGGATGATAATATAGGACTTCAATAACTTCAGTGATACGGAATACGTACGGTACAAATGTACCTACTCTCACGCTCTCTCTCTCATCGCTGATCGCTTAACACCAACAAAGATAAACTGAGGAAGTGCGATACGAACGATACAAGATGGACGACAAAACATGCAAGAAAATAACATAGAACCATGCACGAACGATAAATGCGGTTTTTCTGGGTGCACTTGTGGAAAGAAGTGAGTAAGAACCGCCTTTTGTTTGAAAATGAGAAGCGATTGTGATCAAAATATATCGTCTGAAAAAACATCTGCTCTCACATTCAACTCTTCCACTCCATTCTTTGATCTTTGGCCTGATCTGAGAGACTTCACAAGGGGCTGTTAAGTCAAAACGTCTGAGTCGAGCAGCGACAGTGCTTGGGTCGTCCTACTTGCTTGACGTGCTTTATTTGAGACTCACTACATATACATTTTCAACATAGCTTAACTAAGACGTGCTTGCTGTTTATGCATCCTCACTGATTCTCAGCATCCGAATGCTTGATACCCAACGTATTGAACGAGTTCCAAGGATTCTCCTTATCCACACCCAACCTCACCCACTGCGTCACAATCTTCTTCTCGCCCTCAACCACCGGGCAGCCACTATGCTCCGTAAACTCATCATCCATTTTCATCGTCTCAGGATCAATATAACTAAAGAACGTTGCAGCATACTGCTTCGGCTTGATATGAATCCCAGAGTTACGAAAGTTTGTCGCTCCACCTACCTTGGGTATCTCACAATACATGACAATTGTCGCCATACGGTTTCCAGGTTTGAACAACATACCATTGCAATCTCCATCACAATGGGGCATGTACCTATCCGGTTGGTCCTCCTCCGGTCCTCGTCCAAAGTATTGAATGGACATGAGATCTTCTTGTCCATCTTCCATAATATTAAATGGCAACACGTGATTGACATAATCATACACACGTCGTGACAACCGTGCAATCAAATCACCATCCGCCTCCTTATCCCAATGAACAGTAATCCCCGCCTGTTTGGCTTTACGTGCATCTGACTTGTGACTCCCCCCACTCCCATCGGCAACCGTAGCATCATGTAATGTAGGCTTCGCCGCCTCTTCCACCGCCTTACATTCATCCTCTGTCAAGAAGTTCTCCACCGTATGAATCTTGGAAGCAGGTGAATCAATCATGACGGAAACTTTCCGTCCCCTCCACGTCTCGGTGCGTTTCGCCTCGGTAGTATTAAGTGTATCATCGGCACACGTGTAATTCTCCCAATGATCGGCCATATCTTCACGTATTGTAGCTTGGAATGCAATTTCTTCATTGGCACGTTCAATTTCGGCAGCAATGCCTGATTGGACACAGTTGGTGAGTTGTTCGAGTATCTCACTATTTTTGCTGTTGGTGGTGGATGCATCTTTGTTATCGTCATTGTTGTTGGATCCATACCAATACAAAAGAAGTTTGGAAAAGTATCCTTGCTCTTGTTCTTCCACCACTACCTCCTCTTTATTTTGTTCCTCTTTACAATTTTCGTCTTCACCAGAAGAGGACAAGGATAACATCATCTGCTCCCGGGCATCAAGTTTACACCGTTCCAATAACCCCTCCGCCCTCTCACTAGCAATAGTATACGAATCAGTATGTTCCACTACAACCCCCTCACGAACAAACACTACCTGATTCTGTCTATCATTCACTGTAAAATAATCTTTGCGACACGCTCCTTCTTCTTCTTTTCCATCGATGCACATTTTGGTACGTTTCGACGGGAGTTCCAAAATCTCAAATGTATGAGTCACGAATGAATCTAATGCGAGTGATGCACCATTGAGAACATCCGGTGTGGAATGTTGGATTGTTCTGGCGCCCGAGGAGGGGTGGATCCATGATATGGAGATACGACGTCCTGATTGGTTGAGGATTTTGATGTGTCGGGCTGTTTCTTCGGATGTGCAGATGTGGGGGAGGAGGTTGAGTATTAGGAGGAGGAGAATGACTGATGACATATTGTTTATTGGGGTCTTTTGATCAATTGTCATTCATATCTTGTGTCAGCCGCTCTCGCAGAAGAATTGTTCGATCTAGAGTTGATAATAAGTGAAAGTACTACCACGCAGCAGTCGTTTAGGAAAGAAGAGCAGAAGCTACTTATCGTACGCAGAGGCAGAAGAATAATGAATAATGAATCATACAGGACGGCTGTATTGATACTTAGGAAGTACTTATTAGTGTTGTTGAGTTAGTTGCACTCAGCTGCTTTCTCGCTATCTTGTAGATAGAAGGGTCCGCGTTCCATTTCAGACACATATCTGACTGTTTTTTGAGAACCCCTTCACCGTCCAAAGGACACGCGTCGAGCTCCAAGCGAGCGAACAACATGCTCATCGGTTATTCGTCTGTGTTTTAACACGTTTCTACGATGGAATCGATAGTGGCTACGGAGGTTGCATGTCAAATATCGACGGTGTTGCATCATTTCGACTACTTTTGCCTTTCATAATTTTGATCTGAGATTAAAGTGAACATCAAACGCACAAAATGAAACTCCAGCTCTTCGCTTCCACTGCTGCTGTGCTCTTCAGCGCCTTCTCGGGCTCCGTTTCCGCCACTGTAAGCCTTTTTGTTCAATGTAATGTGCATTTTTCTTGCTGCTGTGACGATATGATGCTCACACTCACTCCACATGACATATTCCGCCCTCATTCTCTTCCACACATCTTATAGTCCCTCAGGGGAGTGTCCACCACCTCCGACGCCGTCGACTCCTCCGATTACTACCCCGAAGTTGAATACTATGACTCCGACTCTGCCGATTACTACCCGGAGTCTGGAGACTATGACTTTGACTACGAGGACGACGAAGAAGAGGATCCCGATGACGTCGACTTTGTCAGCAACAACGGTTACAACCGCGCCCGCGCAAGGCAACAGGCTAGAAGATTTGGTATTAACAGCGGCCGTCCAGGCAGCAACCGCGCTCGCAACACCAACCGCGCCCGCCTTGAAAGGAATGGCATCATCAGGAGCAGCGGCAGCAGTCGCAGCTGGAACCGCAACCGCAGCTGGAACCGCAACAGGAACTTCTGCCCTTCCTATTGCAGGTAAGTGATATGGGTTGTTCATTCATCTTCTTGTTGTGCTAATTCTTCATAATATTATGTTGACTAATCTGAGCTGCCAATATAATATTTATCTCTCTCATATATAGGATCAACCAAAATGGTCGTTGCAGATGTAACTGAGCTCTGCGCCTGCGCGCACTTCTTGCTGCCACCTCCACCAAATTTGCTTTGTGACTTGTTTCGTATTGCTCCTGGTCCTGGCTTGATAGTTGGAACGAGAACGCCATAAACCTTGATAAGTTATTTAAAAGGAGCAATACCTTTTTCTATATTCACACTTTCCGTTGCAGCTGTTACCATACTTATCTTTAAGTCCGAAGAATTGAAGTAGACTGGTGCAGCATCCAGCTTCCTTACGTTAATATGCAAATCTCAAGAGGGTCCATGCCCAAGACGCCGTTGCCAACATGTGTTATTGATTATTGGAGACCATTTCTGTGAAGGATTGCCTTTGTACGTTGCCAACACATCATCATCGTCAGTCACGCGATCGATGAGAAGGCCATTCTGATTCTGAGCCATTCATTTTACCTCTGCCTCTGGCACGAATTGATCTGTACCATATTCTGTGCCTATTCTTCATACTCTCGATAGAGAAGCTCAAGACTCAAGAGCTTTCCAAACCGCAACTCATTAATAGTCGAGTGCTTGTGCAAAGCTGCTTGCTGCTTGCTTGCTGCTTGCTGCTGCTGCTTGCTGCTTGCTGCTTGCTGCTTGCTGCTTGCTGCTTGCTGCTTGCTGCTTGCTGCTTGATAAGTATGGGTGTGGGAGGGGTGTGGGTGGGCTGGGGTTCTGTTGTTGAGTTCACACTCAGCTGCTCGCTTTCTCGCATCTTGTAGATAGAAGGGTCGTAGCGCGTTCCATTTCAGACACATATCTGCTGACTTTTTTGAGAACCCCGCCCTTGCCTTGCCTTTACCCTTTTTAAGTACTTCTTCCCCGCCTTTCGACACGCGTCCAGCTTTACCCTCCGTCAAAGGACACGCGTCGAGCTCCAAGCGAGCGAACAACATGCTCATCGGTTATTCGTCTGTGTTTTAACGCGTTCTACGATGGAATCGATAGTGGCTACGGAGGTTGCATGTCAAATATCGACGGTGTTTGCATCATTTCGACTACTTTTGATTTTCATAATTTTGATCTGAGATTAAAGTGAACATCAAACGCACAAAATGAAACTCCAGCTCTTCGCTTCCACTGCTGCTGTGCTCTTCAGCGCCTTCTCGGGCTCCGTTTCCGCCACTGTAAGCCTTTTTGTTCAATGTAATGTGCATTTTTCTTGGCTGCTGTGACGATATGATGCTCACGCTCACACTCACACCGCATGACATATTCCGCCCTCATTCTCTTCCACACATCTTATAGTCCCTCAGGGGAGTGTCTGCCACCTCCGACGCCGTCGACTCCTCCGATTACTACCCCGAAGTTGAATACTATGACTCCGACTCTGCCGATTACTACCCGGAGTCTGGAGACTATGACTTTGACTACGAGGACGACGAAGAAGAGGATCCCGATGACGTCGACTTTGTCAGCAACAACGGTTACAACCGCGCCCGCGCAAGGCAACAGGCTAGAAGATTTGGTATTAACAGCGGCCGTCCAGGCAGCAACCGCGCTCGCAACACCAACCGCGCCCGCCTTGAAAGGAATGGCATCATCAGGAGCAGCGGCAGCAGTCGCAGCTGGAACCGCAACCGCAGCTGGAACCGCAACGGCAGCAGTCGCAGCTGGAACCGCAACCGCAGCTGGAACCGCAACAGGAACTTCTGCCCTTCCTATTGCAGGTAAGTGATATGGGTTGTTCATTCATCTTCTTGTTGTGCTAATTCTTCATAATATTATGTTGACTAATCTGAGCTGCCAATATAATATTTATCTCTCTCATATATAGGATCAACCAAAATGGTCGTTGCAGATGTAACTGAGCTCTGCGCCTGCGCGCACTTCTTGCTGCCACCTCCACCAAATTTGCTTTGTGACTTGTTTCGTATTGCTCCTGGTCCTGGCTTGATAGTTGGAACGAGAACGCCATAAAACCTTGATAAGTTATTTAAAAGGAGCAATACCTTTTTCTATATTCACACTTTCCGTTGCAGCTGTTACCATACTTATCTTTAAGTCCGAAGAATTGAAGTAGACTGGTGCAGCATCCAGCTTCCTTACGTTAATATGCAAATCTCAAGAGGGTCCATGCCCAAGACGCCGTTGCCAACATGTGTTATTGATTATTGGAGACCATTTCTGTGAAGGATTGCCTTTGTACGTTGCCAACACATCATCATCGTCAGTCACGCGATCGATGAGAAGGCCATTCTGATTCTGAGCCATTCATTTTACCTCTGCCTCTGGCACGAATTGATCTGTACCATATTCTGTGCCTATTCTTCATACTCTCGATAGAGAAGCTCAAGACTCAAGAGCTTTCCAAACCGCAACTCATTAATAGTCGAGAGTGCTTGTGCAAAGCAGCAAGCAGCTTGCTGCTTGCTGCTTGCTGCTTGCTGCTTGCTGCTTGCTGCTTGCTGCTTGCTGCTTGCTGCTTGCTGCTTGCTGCTTGCTGCTGCTGCTGTGCTGCTTGCTGCTTGCTCTTGCTTGCTGCTTGCTGCTTGCTGCTTGATAAGTATGGGTGTGGGAGGGGTGTGGGTGGGCTGGGGTTCTGTTGTTGAGTTCACACTCAGCTGCTCGCTTTCTCGCATCTTGTAGATAGAAGGGTCGCAGCGCGTTCCATTTCAGACACATATCTGCTGACTTTTTTGAGAACCCCGCCCTTGCCTTGCCTTTACCCTTTTTAAGTACTTCTTCCCCGCCTTTCGACACGCGTCCAGCTTTACCCTCCGTCAAAGGACACGCGTCGAGCTCCAAGCGAGCGAACAACATGCTCATCGGTTATTCGTCTGTGTTTTAACGCGTTCTACGATGGAATCGATAGTGGCTACGGAGGTTGCATGTCAAATATCGACGGTGTTTGCATCATTTCGACTACTTTTGATTTTCATAATTTTGATCTGAGATTAAAGTGAACATCAAACGCACAAAATGAAACTCCAGCTCTTCGCTTCCACTGCTGCTGTGCTCTTCAGCGCCTTCTCGGGCTCCGTTTCCGCCACTGTAAGCCTTTTTGTTCAATGTAATGTGCATTTTTCTTGCTGCTGTGACGATATGATGCTCACACTCACACCGCATGACATATTCCGCCCTCATTCTCTTCCACACATCTTATAGTCCCTCAGGGGAGTGTCCGCCACCTCCGACGCCGTCGACTCCTCCGATTACTACCCCGAAGTTGAATACTATGACTCCGACTCTGCCGATTACTACCCGGAGTCTGGAGACTATGACTTTGACTATGAGGACGACGAAGAAGAGGATCCCGATGACGTCGACTTTGTCAGCAACAACGGTTACAACCGCGCCCGCGCAAGGCAACAGGCTAGAAGATTTGGTATTAACAGCGGCCGTCCAGGCAGCAACCGCGCTCGCAACACCAACCGCGCCCGCCTTGAAAGGAATGGCATCATCAGGAGCAGCGGCAGCAGTCGCAGCTGGAACCGCAACCGCAGCTGGAACCGCAACCGCAGCTGGAACCGCAAACCGCAGCTGGAACCGCAACGGCAGCAGCACCAGGCGCGTCTGCCCTTCCTATTGCAGGTAAGTGATATGGGTTGTTCATTCATCTTCTTGTTGTGCTAATTCTTCATAATATTATGTTGACTAATCTGAGCTGCCAATATAATATTTATCTCTCTCATATATAGGATCAACCAAAATGGTCGTTGCAGATGTAACTGAGCTCTGCGCCTGCGCGCACTTCTTGCTGCCACCTCCACCAACTTTGCTTTGTCTTTATGACTTGTTTTGTATTGCTCCTGGTCCTCTGGCTTGATAGTTGGAACGAGAACGGCATAAACATTGATAAGTCATTATAATAGGAGCAATACCTTTTCTTGATATTATTCAATCTTTTCATGACCCCTTTACACTTTCCGTTTCAGCTGTTACTTATCTTTAGTCCGAAGAATTGAAGTAGACGGGTGCAGCAGCCAGCTTCCTTACGTTTATATGCAAGTCTCAAGAGGGTCCATGCCCAAGACGCTGTTGCCAACATGTGTTATTATTGATTATTGGAGATCATTTCTGTGAAGGATTGGATGCCCCTTTGTGTACGTTGCCAACACATCATCGTCGTCAGCCACGACGATGGGAAGGCCATTCTGATTCTGAGCCATTCTTTTTACCTCTGGCACGAATTGATCTGTACAATACTATTCCTGTGCCTACTATTCATACTCTCGATAGAGCAGCTCAAGACTTAAGAGCTTTCCAAACCGCAACTCATTAATAGTCGAGAGTGCTTGTGCAAAGCTGCTGCTTGCTGCTTGCTGCTTGCTGCTTGATAGATACTTCGCTGATATTTTGCTCCGCAGACAATCTGAGCTACGATGCGACACTTCCCCAGACCAGCCCTGATCCTGCATGCCACTTTTGTTCCCAAAAAATCCAAAAAAATGACGAAAGCGAAGACTGATGATGAAGACCACAATCTAGCCGCTCAACACTAATCAATAAAACCAAGCAATGATACGCCTCATCACCACCACCATAACCCTCCTCCTCCTCTTCCTCCGAGCCTCCACCGAATCACCCGATGCCCCGCTCCATCCAAATCCTCAACGAATCCGGACGCCGCGTCGACGTCTCCTGGATCCACCCTCAAACCGAAGAACTCGTCTTGCAATCCACCCCCGATGTTCTAGCGGGAGCGAGCTTTTCGTTGAATTCGTTTGTGAGTCATTCGTTTTTGGTGAGGGAGATGCCGGGGAAGAAGACGGGGGAGTGTGAGGGGAGTGAGGGGGAGTGTCGGGTGGATTATTTTAGTGTTAATGAGAATCATGATCAGGGTGAGTTATATACATTAGTTAGTGTTTGTGTTTATGTGTTTTGCCTATTCGTCATTGTTATATTGATGAATGATCGATAAAGACGATATCATTTGACAACAATAAAGAGGTGGCTATTTTTTCATTGGTCATGGCTTGCAAAATACATTGATCTGACATAAATGCACTTCTATTCACATATAATTTCTCTACACATGAAAATCCACGTGGTCATTGCTCCATCTCTTTCTAATATTAACAACAACAATCAATATAAATATCAACAATCCACACATCAGTCATTCTCATCAAAGAAGGAATAGAAGTAGAACACACCGATTCCAAATCAATCGCCGTCAAATCCGCCAACACTCTACTAGACGAATGTAAATCCAAAGCCGATCGTTCACTCAAAAATATCGACAATACTAATAATCCGGTAGACCCACTCCATGTACTCGACACACTTACAGCCTGTGTACAAAAGGGAGTCGCTACCGAGATTGAACGTGCCAATGAAGAAATTGCATTCCAGGCCCAAGTTCGTAAGAATATGGCATCCCAACTTGAGAATTACACGTGTGCGGATGAAACACTTAATACTACCGAGGCGAAACGCACCGAAACGTGGAGGGGACGGAAAGTTTCCGTCATGATTGATCGACCTGCTTCCAAGATTCATACGGTGGAGAACTTCTTGACAGAGGATGAGTGTAAGGCGGTGGAAGATGCGGCAAGGCCCATATTGCATGATGCGACGGTTGCCGATGGGAGTGGGGGGAGTCACAAGTCGGATTCACGCAAGGCGAAGCAGGCAGGGATCAAGGTTCATTGGGATAAGGAGGCGGATGGTGATTTGATTGCACGATTGTCACGACGTGTGTATGATTATGTCAATCATGTGTTGCCATTTGATATTATGGAAGATGGACAAGAGGATCTCATGTCCATTCAATACTTTGGACGAGGACCGGAAGATGAGAAGCCGGATAGGTACATGCCCCATTGTGATGGAGATTGCAATGGTATGTTGTTCAAACCTGGCAATCGTATGGCGACGATTGTCATGTATTGTGAGATACCCAAGGTAGGTGGAGCGACACGATTTCGTAACTCCAATGTGCATATCAAGCCGAAGCAGTATGCTGCCACGTTCTTTAGTTATATTGATTCGGAGACGATGAAAATGGATGATGGATTTACCGAACATAGTGGTTGTCCGGTGGTTGAGGGTGAGAAGAAGATAGTGACGCAGTGGGTGAGGTTGGGTGTGGATAAGGAGAATCCCTGGAACTCGTTCAATACGTTGGGTATCAAGTATACAGATGCTGAGAATCAATGAGGGATTTAACGTGAAGATTAAGGTCTATGATATAATTTTGTTCAATGGTATGTCTTAGAAATCGATTACTTTAGAACTTATGTGTCTGTAGGCTATTTACCATCTCCCAAGCACGCTCATCGTAGTTGCCATTGCATCTCCAACGGCCTCGGCAGCTACACCAAGAGCTTCTGTGGTAGCATCCAACGCTTCGTTGACAGCTTGTGCGGTAGTAGCAGCCGCATATTCCAACGCATCGCATTTCCAGCACCCATGAGAGAAAGTGCGGCGTTGGTTTGAGCTGCTGCAATAGTAGTAGCCGCCTTCGCTGTGGAGAGTGCTTCGTCGGTTGCTTTGGTGGCGGTCTTTGTCGCTGTTCCAACCGATCGACTTACTACCCGTGGGCTAGATCTCGAGTCATTATTCATCACTATTATCTTCAAACTCTTCATCAGAAACAATGCTTGCGGCGCTATCCTTACTATCGACATCAAAGACGGAAGCAAGCTTCACACTCTCCGTCCCCGCTTCCTCGTCCTCTTCTTCCTCTACTTCTGTAACTTCATTCAGATTTGAATTAGTTTCAAGTGGTGCTTCAGGTATGTCTCCTTCTATCAGTGCACTCGCAGCTGCAGCTGACAATTCTTTGACATATGTTGCTACACGTGCTACTGCCTCCCCAGCAAGTGCTCCTCTTCCATTTTCATTCAATGGTTCGCCTGCATCTGAGTCTCTTTGTTCCGCATTAAGCCGCTTCATCAACTGTTCCCTCCTCTTTTGTAACCAACGAGGTCTCAGATAGACTAATAAATTCCAAAATCCATGCATCGGTATCGAAAGTGCCACCCAAAGCAATAACCAGTAGTAAGTGACACCAGAAGCAAGTTGTATCCCCCTCAATACAATGTGATTTGAAAGCTGCTTGCAACAACGAGGGACGTTGTGTTCTTCCATTGAGCAATGAATTCCTGGAAGTACTTCAACGTACATCGCAAAAGAGGAAGGAACAAGAACAAAAGAGACGTCGCCAGTGGGCTGTTGGAAATATTGACAAAGAAAGCGAGGAGGCCGAAGACATCTCTGTTAGTGGGGGCAATGGTGGTGAGGATGTATCTGTCAGCTTGGATAGTGAGGATGAGGCGGACGCATCTAAATTCAAGGCCGAAGACATCTCTGCTACTGAGGGCAATGGTGGCGAGGATAAGGATGCGTCTGTAGGTGTCGACAAGAATGAGGAGGACAAGGAAGAGGCAGAGGAACCCATCGAATTCGATGAAGAGTACTGGCAACAACGAGACATCTCTGTTACTACCGGTGTTGGTGGTATGGATGAAGATGAAGCTGTCGGTGTCGACGAAGAGGATGAAGAGATGACGGATTTTGAAGAGGGAATTGATGAATCCACAAAGTTCGATGATTTGACGGAGGAAGATCTGAAGAGTATCGAGGATGTCTTGAAATGGTGTCGGGACAATAGAATAGACCCTTTGACTGGAAATAACATTGATGATTTGGAACCAGCACTACGTCATGAAGATGAAGATGCGATGGATGAAGACATGTCTGTTTCTATGCTGGATATGGATATGCCGGTGGCAGATACCGAAGGACCATCAGATGCCAGAGAACCAACGGAAGCCACTCTACTCCAAATGAAAGAAACGTGTGAATGGCTTGGTATTTCGTTAGACGGTGATTCAGACTAATAACTGATAGGATATCCAGAAGGTGAAGTGCGGATGTAACTTTTGGGACGATTGCAAGTGCAATCTGCTGTTCATAGGTCGGTATACCGTTGAATGGAGCCATTATTTAGTCGAACGAACGAAATAATGAACATGTCTGATTGTACGAACTGATTGTGTGTAGCTGCTTCTTGGCATGCAGCAGCATGCATGCAGCCATCGCTGAGAAAAATCGGAAATCGGGATCAGGGACTCGGGATCGGATCATGCGTCAGACAGGCGGGAAGAAGAACCGAGCATGTTCACATCGTCCAGAGTGGCAGCCGCTCGATGATGGATCTTGGAGCGGCGAATGCTGGAGAGAAGCGGCGTCTTTCCCTTCTTGCTTGGTCTCTTGATTCATTCTACATATTGTCTCTCTATGTAGACCTCACTAAAGGCTGTGCAGCGCCGCTAATTGTGCAGGACGAGTAGCTAAAGCTTGCCTTCACTTGAAAATGGAACTTGGAAGTACTCGAAACCTGTACCTACGTACATAGGTATCCCTGACCACTGACGCCTGTGGGACGCATTTACAAAAGTGTTCTTCGTGCGTGAGTTACTATAGTACAATACATACCTGCATGAGCATAAGAAAATGGACGACAACAGCACTTCCGAGGAGGAGCTGCCGCTTGGTGGCGGCGGTGACATTGAGCAGGGGCAG
The DNA here is from genome assembly GCA_018806925.1 of Skeletonema costatum. Taxonomy (NCBI): domain Eukaryota; phylum Bacillariophyta; class Thalassiosirophyceae; order Thalassiosirales; family Thalassiosiraceae; genus Skeletonema; species Skeletonema costatum. The sequence goes on from JAHBBA010001237.1 coordinate 78,596, forward strand.
GGGAGAAGCACTATCACTATCATCCTACCTGAAAATACCGATTCAGAAGCCGCTGCCATCACCGGCGACACGACCACCACGTCGACGGCAACAACATGGACTCCAGGCGGACTTGAAGAGGTAGACGTGGAAGATGCAACTCCGGTCCCTTTGATTCAACAGATAGCTGATATGGAGATGGAGAAGGATGATATTAAAGATGCTTCGACGACTCCAACAGTGCCGCCTACACAAGATATGATGTTGGAAGAGATTGAGGATGGAGATGACGCACTTCGTCCGTTCAACTCTGCAGAGTTTGAGGATGATGAATCAACACCAAGGATTGATTTAGGAACGGAATCAGCCGACGAAGATGATGGGCCTCCTCTCCCTTTCAGTTATGAGCGAGAATCTGTGAGTGATGATGCCAAAAAAAAGGCAGCAGCACCACAAATAGTATCATCATCTAGTAATGGTCAAAACGAAGCGGCCGATGCTGCTGCTGCTGGATCTTCTGCAGATGGTAGTAATGAATCGGTTGGGGAGGATCCAGTTGTGCAGCAAACGAATGAACATCTATCTCCTGGGGACGAAGAAAATAATCTACAGGCGACTTGTTGAACCCCCCGAAACTCACGCGCCAGTGATTACGAGGAGAACGCGTCTGGTCGTACCACCAGCAGCCGAGAGATACCCATCGCTGCCCATTTTAGAAGCATACTTGGGTGGAAGAGGAAGAGGGGAGTGATGATGCACCCACCTTTGACTGCTACTGTTGCAAACCTCGCTTCCAGGTGGTTCGCGATACTGTATATGAAGCAACTCCTGTCGAGCCGGAACTTCCGTGGTGGAAACAAAAGCGAATCAAAAATGTTATTGATGATCATTTGCTATATTGATGATAGCCCTGGCTGCTGGGGTTGGGCAGCATTCTCACGTTCCCATCCCCATTGCTGGAAAACGTTCCCATTGCTGAAATCGACAACAATAACAATACATCTACATCCAATGCAACCCCAACGCACCTCCGAACAGTCCTTTTCCACCAACTCATCCACCAACAAAGCCATCCTACGAATGTTTTTGCTAACAGGAACTGAACTCAAGTTTGCCGTTGATCGGTATGTCAAAGATGGATGTGGTTCCATTCCGTCTATGGCCCTACTATTCCTTGTAGAAACGTATGGATGGCCGATCGGATCTTGGTGTGTTGGCAACATAACCGACATGTCAAGGCTTATTTGAAGGTCTTGATACTTTTGATGAAGATATTTCTGGATGGAGAGTTGATCGAGGTTACCGATATGAGTCGAATGTTTGCTGACGCAGGCATGTTCAAACGAGATCTTTCTCCTGGAACATGTCATCTGTTACAAGCACGAGGAGAAATGTTCAAAGGTGCAACATCTTTCAACAAGAATTTATGTGCGTGGAAAGATAACTTTCCTTACGTGACGCGAGTGAATACATGTTGTGTGATTCTGGCTGCACGTAACAAGCTCGATCCATATCTTCATATCAAGGTCCTTCTGCGCTTCGACTTGCAACAATGTCACGTGCTGCTGACTGCTTTACTACTCGCAATGAGCTCAAGGCTGCGGTTGATCAATACGTTCGAGGAGACTGGGATATTGCCGACGGTGTCAAATATGGATGGACAATTGGATCTTGGTGTGTAGGCAGAGTGACTGACATGTCTGAGTTGTTTAAGGATCTTAGTGAATTCAATGAAGATATATCTCAATGGGAAGTTGGGCAAGTTACTGGATATGTATGGTATGTTTTCGGGGAGCTTCATCATTTCAACCAGGATTTGTCGTCTTGGATACGTCCGCAGCATGGTATGAGTTTCATGTTCAATGAAGCTCAGCCTTAAATTGGAAAAATCTCGTCTTGGAAGACATCCGCAGTGACTGATATGATTTCCATGTTCATGAGAGCTTCATCATTCAACAGAAAGATTGTCGGAACATGGGACACTTCAGCTGTTTAAAAATATGCAGCAAATGTTCAGGGGAGCGTCAGCCTCAATGGAAAGATCTCAATCTTGGAACACATCTGCAGTCACTGATATGTATCAAATGTTCTGGGGAGCGTCATCATTCCAACCAAGAAGATCTGTCGAACTGGGACACTTCAGCTGTTACCAAACTATGCAGCAAATGTTCGGTGAGCGTCATCCTTCCCCCAATAGAAAGATCTCGTCTTGAACACATCTGCAGTCACTGATAGTATCAAATGGTATGGGGAGCTTCATCATTCAACCAAGAAGATTCTGTCGGAACTGGGGACACTTCAGCTGTTCACAAACTATTGCAGCAAATGTTCGGTGGGAGCGTCATCCTTCAATGGAAGATCTCGTATTGGACACAATCTGACAGTCACTAATATGTATCAAATGTTCTTTTTTTTGTTTTTTGTTTGTTTTTTCACAGAGCTTCATCATTAACCAGAAATCTGTGGCTCATGGAAGGATGACTTTCCATATGACAGTGCAACCGATATCTTGTGGGCTTCTGGCCTGCACCTTTCTTGGCCAATCCTCAGGTAGAACAGCAAGGCCCATTGTTGTGCTTCTTCTTGCACATAACATAGTGATAAACTGTTTTATTAGAAATGATTGAACCATTTCATCTATGTCATGCCATTGCCATAACCATTATGAGATGGAGGTATTTTTTAATTCGTCTCGATTGGCTTTTGAGAAATCTCATTGGGAAGAGCTGTGATCCAAAGTGCCACTAACATATGGTATTAAAGATAAAGCTCTGACAGTCCAGTGGCGTCGTCCTGGCACTTACCTACTTATGTTTCGTTGCTTGAAGACAGGGGGAAATTCATCAGGCTTACTAAATTTTCTTGTAATAATAAGGCTACAGAAGCATGCAAACACCGTCTTTTCCCTTCGCTTCATTGAAGTGTACGAAAAGGCCAAATGGCCACCAGATTGCACATCCGCTACCCCTAGATTTGATAACGAATGTATCGTTTGCTTGTGATTATCTCACCACCGTCTTAAGGAGTGTGGGAAATCCATATCCCATGACCCCCGGGCTGCCCCCTCCTTCACACAGTTGTGAATGAATGACTTGCATCGTTATCTTATGTACAAGGAAACAGTATCGCCCATTTTGGCAGGATAAGCACCCCCGATCATCCAATGCACCGGCAATCTTCGAGAGCTTTGAGTAGCCCAGTCCATCCCTATCATTCTGCAGCCAAACAAACAATGGCGCTTGAATTCGGCATGCAACGTTCCTCTCCTCCCAGAGCTCTTTTGTATGAAACTTTGTTTTTGGTAGAGCGAACACTTGATAACGGTCCACCCTCCATATTGTGAATTCCAGTCCGTATCGCGCTCAAACTCTAACTCTGCGTAGGGTATCTTGTCAACCCCAAATGGGCTGGGAGCTTGTCCCATGTCGTGGCAAAAGCAAGCTCTCACCACTGATATACGAGTCACTCTCTCAGCATAGATAATGTCATTAATAGGGGCCATATTCCTGCCATTTGGTTGTTGAAGGAGAGATCTTCGTTTGAAATTGTTTTCGGATATGAGACAACTTCAGCATTCAATATGAAGTGGCAATCCACCATTTGTACGAAGTTCAAGTCGTTACGGTTCCCTAATACTTAGATTCATTGTGTTGAATTTCTTCTTTCAAATCTGGCGGCGACACGACCAAGTAAAAAGGTAATAGCCCGCTTTACGAAAGCGTATTTTCGTCTCAGCGTTTTCAATCGAGGATTGCCCCCTGAAGAAGTTCTGGGGAAGTCATCTTGCGCTGGCAACCACTTGATGAATAGAGTGCTCACCTGTTTGGATCTCTCTCACACCTAACGCTCCACCTGGCTATACTATCTCCAACGACTCGAACCAAGTGTGAATTGAAGTTCAGACACTGAGGTTCTTCTAAGCTGAAAAAAAGAATTTTCAACAACCTGATCATTAACTTTCATGAACCAAGGTTGCATGATCCCATAATCCATGCGCACAATACGAATCGGTTGCCCTTCTTTAAACGATACAGGCTCAGCAAAATGCAGCTGTGGAACAAAAGAGGTTCCATTTTCCACGTGTTTCCCTCGTTGTCTCTTCTGTAATCAAAAGCAACCCACAATCTAACAAGAGGGAAGGCCCAATGGACCGTCTTCACTCATTATCCCTTACTTCATGGAACATGGAACTTGTACAACTCATGTCAGTCTTTGTAAGAAATTGTGTAGGTGATAGTGCCGTCACCGCCTGACAGAATGGAGAGAGAAGAACATAAGATATGTCCCCCCCCAGTTTTTTGGGGTTTCTTCACAATACACAAATACTAATTGACCTGGCCATTTACCACTGGTGCGAGTAGCACATGTGATTCATTTTCCACAGAACTTTCCCTCCAATCTCCAATTAACTGCCATCCCCCTCCTCATCCCCGTAGACAATCACCTGCGATGCGGAACCATCCATATCCGCACGAAAAGGATCGGCTCTCAACCAAAACATCACACGTCCATCAACATTCTTTCATCAATGTATGGACTGTATAAAATAGTCAACATTCCATCTGAAGCCGCTCCAATCGGCACCACATTATCATCTTTTACTAATCAGACCCTTCAGAAATACTTTGCCATACTCAATATATTCCAATAAATCGTCAAGCGCTTGTGGATTACGATCGAGATATATTCGGATGGTGCCATCGTCATCGGATGTGGTGGGCACATCACTCCAATGAGCGGCACCCTTGAGGACTAGATCACACAGAGGATTGCCCTGATTTTGACTGCCACTGCTGTTAACTTCTACTTCTACCCTCGCTTCACACCTCCTTGCCCTAATGATGGTGTCTTCCCCCCACAGCTGGCATCTCGTAATGCATTCCAAACCGATCGGCGTATGTTTCTTTTGGCGCCGCCAACATTGAGAAATAATATGGGGGTTTCCTTATGATTGATTATGCTGGTGAGCTTACGCTTTTTATTGTCAGATGCTGCTGCTGGTTGTGCCATCTTGTTTGCCTTTACGTTTGTTTACACTTGGTTGGCTGGTGGCTGGTGCTTGCTTGCTGGTGGCTTGATTGTGGGATGAAGGGGGGCAGTCATGATGTACAGGGGAGTACCTCGAACTGTACCCCCCAAATTTCACTTGTATCCCCCCTCCTAACCTCAGCCTCAGTGTCAAATTTTTGTACCCCCCTCCTCAATTACAGGGATTACTAGCACATAGCAAGCTGACATTTTCGACTTGTACCCCCCTTGATCCCAGCCTAGTCAAAAAAATTGTACCCCCCGGGGGGTACAGTTCGAGGTACTCCCCTGTAGACATAGAAGTTGTACAACGAAGTATGCTCCTCTACATATTCAAAGCTGCTGTGCACAGTTTTTTGTAGCAACAATTACCCTTCTGAGTTAAATACATTATCATCATTACCATCATTACCATCACATTTACAACAAAAATCAGCAAAATTACCATCACAAGAGCCTACACTTCTTCTTCGTCTCCTTCGGAAAGTTGAAAATAAGTAGCCATTAATCTTCCTCGCTTTTTAACGTCATCCTCATCAATAATTTCATACAAGTGAAGTTCTTGCGAGCCATCACCGTCTTCCGACACGTCGTAAAAGAACTTATTTTCCTCAAGCAAGTATACATAGTTGGTTTCTTGCTCCGATGCTGCCATCCTAGTACGTCGAAACTTTCCAAACTCCAGCTGATTGGCTCTTACCGTCAATCCACTTGAGCAATGATTGTTTCCACAAGTACCTGATGCTCTGGTGTCCGACTTAAAGAGGAGTGTGATAGGATTTTTATCCTCTTCTGTTGCCTCTTTGAGCTCTCCCGAGGAGGAATCTACGAGCCACATTATTTGCACTGCCTTCCACTTCTTTCCGATCAATGATTCAATTCCTCCTTTTAATGCCTCTGTAGTAGAAGTACTAGTTGAAGAGGTTGTTGTAGGGAGAGCAGTAGTTGTAGTAGTGGTGGTGGTAGTTTCATCCGATGCTTTGGAGGCCCCTTCTTCCTCCACACAAACATAAGCACCTCCACCAACATCATCTCCATCAAATCCTTCAACAGTGGTACAAACTCTGCATCCCAAGCCTCGTTCCTTGCATTCAGCCTGAGATTCGCATGCATCCATAAATGTGTGGATGCCAAGTTGACCACAAAAGTTGCTTGTGACATTTGTCATGCTGCATTCACTGCAGGGGCTACCAGTAATTGCAGTTGTAGTTGTAGCAGCAGTAGTAGTGGTAGTAGTGGTAGTAGTAGTGGCGGCATCTACTGTTTTGTCACCCCTTTTTTCCTCCACACAGACATATGCACCTCCACCAACTTCTCCATCGAATCCTTCAACAGTGGTACAAACTCTGCATCCCAAGCCTCGTTCCTTGCATTCAGTCTGAGATTCACATGCATCCATAAATGGGTAAACGCCAAGTAGACCACAAAAGTTGCTTGTGCCATTTGTTATACTGCATTCGCTGCAGGGGTTATCAACTATAGCTGTAGTGGGAACAGAGGTGGTGGTGGTGGTGGCGGCAGATGATGCACCTGCTTCTTCATCGGGTGCTGTCGTCGTCACTGCAGGAGTGGTGCTTGATGTTGAAGTTATTGTAGAACTCATCAATCGAGCAGTGCTCGTAGTAGAATCTGTTACACCCCTACCCACCAACACCATTGCATCCGGCGATGTTACAGGAGCATCTGGGTCCTCCACCACCACCGTGATTGTTTCTTCAGTGGAATCACACAAATCAGTATCAGTACACACAATCACAGTGTAAGTACAAGTATCAATCCCAAAGAATCCTTCATTTGGAGTGTATGTGATACTAGAGCCTTGTTCATCAATGGAACAGATGCCATGTCGACCATTTGAGGTGATAGACTTGTAAAAGCGAGTTTCATTATTGCTACTCTGGTTCATGCCAAAGGTTATCTGTAATGCGGCGTCTTCAGCCTCTCTCGTGTTTATCAATGGTAGAGCGACTGATACAGCCACCACTGCAACGAGTGCAATGGCACCGGCGATGAGACATTTGGTCCATCTTGATGAGGACGATGATGAGTGCAGAGACGCATCATCATCCACTCTCGAAGCAGTATCAAAGTTAATCTTTGTCGCTATCACGTTCTCTTCATCAGCCACCACTGCCACCGCTAATATTGGTGTAATCTTCATTGTTTGTCCCAATCTGTAATTTCGTAGTATCGAGTTCGTGTTCATTTTGTTTTAGTGTGTAGGTGAGTAGCATGTCGCGTTGAGAGGAGCATCAAAATCAGCGATGATGGGGGTTCTCGTTCTTTCTTTCGAGCATGATCATTCTTAGAAATATGGATGGGTTGGCGCACGGACAGGATGGCGTGGCGGGAAGCTCCACCTACGGGGACAATCAAAGAGTGGGATGCCTTGTCAACTGGGATCTTATATACGTGTTACTAAAGAGTGACGAGGAGAATTATTTGAGAGATTATTTCCCTGCTTCAAAAGATATTCATCATAATTCTGCCATCGCCGCACCAACACAAACAAACTAACCATTGTCACCATGGGAAAGCAACCTCCACAGTTGTCTCCTCGGCCAGGATGTAGTGATGATTCTGCCCCCATTTGTGACAGTAGCTGCTGCGCAACAACGACATCATCTCAACCTGTTGAAAGCAAGAAGATACGCAGGCACAAAAAAGATCATGCCGCCAACAATGCCGCTACATCGGCCCCCGAAGAGGATGAGACAGAGATTAAGGATCTGTTACTAATCGGTGCAGGTTGTCACGGACATGCAATAATGCTTCGATTGCTAGAGCCTGATCCCGACTTTCTATCAGATAAGGAGCGACATATTCGTGGAGAAAATATCGATAGAATGCGGCCAATCCACGATGTAGTTAAGCACATTAAGAATCTTTCACGTGGTCAACGTGCTACTCTTCGGAGTAAAAGTAGGAAGTCCAAGAAGAAGAATCAAGGCAACAGTGCATCAACCGAACCACCACCTCATTTAAAGCTCAATGAGGTACAAAAGTCAGTTCTTGTTGTGGACGCAAATGGTGGCTGGATGCAAGCTTGGAAGGACAACTTTGACTCTCTTCGTATACCAAAGTTGCGATCTCTAATGAATGCCCATACAGACCCGTTCGACCATCGATCACTTGAGTACTATGCCGAAGCAAAGGGACGTGGTGATGAGCTTGTGACTCTCACGACTCTCAACCAACGAGACAAGAATTTCAAAGGGCCGTATCAGGTAAAGTTTTCTTCTGCATCATTCTGCTCAATATCATTATTATGCGCATGATATACATTGTCTCTCAATCTTTTCTACTTCTATTTAGGTACCAAGTACTTCAATTTTTAACAGCTTCCATGATTTGCTTTCCAAGGCATATGGAATAGAAGACTTGGTCCGTACTGGCACTGTCGTATCGATCAATCCAACTCAAGAGGATGGCAAAGCCGATGAACCAGTATTTGAGGTGCAAATTGCTTTTGGTAAACAACAGTCTATAGTGAGAACGGTGAAGACACGACGAGTTGTATGTTCCATGGGTCCCATCTTTCGAGCATCGGAGCCTCGATGGCTGCAGGACCTTGCTCCCCAAGCTTGTGACCGTGTTTTGCATGCCCATCAGATTTGTCCCCATCTCAAGCAGAGGAGGGAAGTCGACAGCAGTGCTGATGACATGTTGCAAAAGATACTGATTGTAGGTGGAGGTCTAACTTCAGCACAACTCGCTTTGCTAGCCACAGAATCAAATTGGTACAAGGAAGTTACATTCATTCAGCGGTCAAAGATGAATCCAAGACACTTTGATATCGGCAACGAATGGATGGGACCAAAGCGCGGCAAACTTCTTGAAGATTTCTGGTGTTTGGATGTAAATGAGCGTGTGGAGAAACTCAAGGAGACTCGAGGAGGTGGTACCATTCCTCCTGAGGTGATACTTGAGTTGGCAGCAAATCAAGGCAAGAAACTGGAAGTGAAGGAGGAAGTTGAAGTGATGAAAGTACAATGGGTAGACGACCGCCTTCGAGTCTTTTTGGATGATGGCTCGGAGCCAGACTTTTACGATATGATCTGGCTAGCTACTGGTGCTCAAAATCATATTGATCACTATTCAGCATTATCACATCTTCGCCAGGTGCTGCCTGTTGATATAGTCAAAGGGTTTCCTGTGTTGAACCACTGATTTGTCATGGCGAGCTCCAACAAACAGTAGAAGAGGGAGAAGAATCAGGAGAGGATGAACCCACCTGGAAGCAAGTGGCACGCAAAAGAATTTGGTTTACTGGTGCATTGGCAGCATTAGAACTTGGTCCAGATGCTCTCAACTTGATTGGAGCAAGACACGGCTCAGTCCGTGTTGCTCGAGCAATCAGGCAAGACATTGCTCAGAGTAAGGGCGGCCGCCTAGTCTGAAAGAAGATGATCATGATTGTGGCTGCTTTCCATTGTTGAGGATTGATTCAACAAACCCCCCAACGAAAAGTAGTGATAGGTTGGTTTGGCACCAGTGTAAGTACATGTCATCATTAGATTCAGATAAATGACATATGTTATGGCTGTATGAAAATTGAATTCATCTTTACCACAGACAAATGTTGTAATCTTAGGCCAAACTTATAGTGTGATTAGGAGTTGAGTACAATATACACTGCAAACGCACTGTACGCATACGAGCCAAAAAGGGATTTTCATTTCTTTTGGCTAAGTGCAGTAAAATCACTACACTATGTACTTATGATATGAATCGCGAGGGATTGGTACACATGTACTGGTTCTCACCTTAAGTACTGTGCAATGATGGAATGACGATCTCCGTGATGTGGTGAAGTTTGGTCCCGTAAAGTACGACTATCTACTTCTTTCCAGATGATGCGTTAGTTACAAAAAACGCATGGATCGATGATGTGTTCTGTGTCGAGTTGAATTTGGAACTCAAAGTTGATTTTGATTGTCGTACCTCTCTTGAGTCTACAAAGGAATTAGTACATGTAGAGCCGGTTGATGTCTTATCTGATGATGTGGTGAGAATAATAGGCCTCACCTCTCTCAGGTCAAGACTCACCGAAGAACAAATGCTGCGATCGTACTTAACAACCACCTCCCTCTGTGCACAGAGCAATTCTAATCGGAAAAATATCACAACATAAAAACAAAACTACCAAACAATGAACATGAACTCTGCCTACCGCATTCCAACTCAAACTATCACTCCCGAGATGATCTCCATCTTGATGCGCCAGAGCAATCAAGATACCACCACGTTTGATGCTTTCTCTTCTCACCTCCGGCAAGCTTGACTTCGTCCTATGCTTCTTCCTCCAGCAATGAGTCCGCTTCCTCGAGCATCTCCAAGAGCCAGATTAGTGGCCTTTCCAGGAGCCGATGTGTAGGCAATCTCTCTGCACTGGGCGGAGCAGCCTCAGAGACTAGCACCAAGCGCCGCAAAGTCGCCCAAGTCGGGTCCAAACCAAGGATGGGGTTACTTCGTAGACACTCCTGATCAGAAGAAATGAATAGTGCCACATCTGCGCACACCACCACTGTGCATTGAACGGAAACGGAAGAACGGCTCGGCAAGGCTCATGAAAGAAGATGTATAGCCACCGCCTTAGGAATATGCCCTAGGTTTCAGTGCAGAAGTCTCAATGAACTTTCGGCGGCAGGAACCTGCTCGTTAGTATGGCAATTGCATTCAATCTTTCCGAAATATCGGCGGGGCTCTCCTCATTCGTGTTGAAAATTGCATTCAACGATTCAAAGACCATGGGCTTGGGCGAGGAAGACTCATTCCCAAAGTCATTTACAAGTGTACAAGATGTAGGAGTGCGATCTCCGACATACACACCCGTCACGAATAGAGACAATACACAAGTTGTTTGGATTCATGGATAGCAACACGCTGACTTTCTCTAGATAGATAGTTATAACCTTGCCCCTGTGGATGTATATGCTTACTTTTAATATTTTAATAAACTACGTGTATATAAGAAGAGAAATATTTCATACACTCCAAGTAGACATCGATCAGTTCTGAAAACATTACAACATAGTCCATATGCAGGCTCAAAAACTACGTGTATATAAGAAGAGAAATATTTCATACACTCCAAGTAGACATCGATCAGTTTCTGAAAACATTACAACATAGTCCATATGCAGGCTCAACTCATTGTTTCAGTTCGTCACGTACGGCCCAAGGAAGGACCACACGTCTTGAGGAAGAAAAATAATATCATGGTTGTTGTTGACGATTGACTCAACGCACCATTACTGCCAAGCTGCAGTACAAATCATCACTAGAATCCTCCTTCTAGCTATCTACCTACTGTGTAGAATCACGAACATAAACGATATCGAAGGTTCTCACTACAGGGTCACAAAAGAATGGAATACGATGACAATTTCCATGTTGGTCGTGAAACATTTCCCCGTCGGATGTGCTGGAGGACACTGTTCCCTTCAATTGTGACTCCATTGAACTTGTTGCTGTCGTATCTCCAGACTGTATGTAGGAATCAATACTTGAGAGCAGGCCTATGATGATGTGTATTTACCCGAATGACACGCAGCTGGACGATGTGTTGGTTACCCAAAGGACGCACGGAAGAAGATTTGTTCAAGCTGAACTGGTTGATCCGAGTCATTGGAGGAATCAGTATGTACACGAGAGCCGGTTGATGGAACGTTTGATGTGTGGCAAACTAGTAGGCCTCACCAGGTCGACTTGTGTCAACGAAGAAGAAGCAGGTGATCATGAATCATGATGTTGGCGGTGTTGCATTGCGGCTGCGCGGCTAGCGTACTTTGCTAACAACACAACTGTGCACAACGCAATCTTGCCACAACTCATCAAAACAAAACTACCAAACAATGAACATGAACTCTGCCTACCGCATTCCAACTCAAACTATCACTCCCGAGATAATCTCCATTTTGATGCGCCAGAGCAATCAAGATACCACCACGTTTGATGCTTTCTCTTTCTCACCTCCGGCAAGCTTGACTTCGTCCTATGCTTCTTCCTCCAGCAATGAGTCCGCTTCCTCGAGCATCTCCAAGAGCCAGATTAGTGGCCTTTCCAGGAGCCGATGTGTAGGCAATCTCTCTGCACTGGGCGGAGCAGCCTCAGAGACTAGCACCAAGCGCCGCAAAGTCGCCAAGTCGGGTCCAAACCAAGGATGGGTTACTTTGTCGACACTCCTGATAAGAAGAAGCCATGAAAGGGCTATACATATTGAACAGTCGACCAAAGGCTTGAGAAGGCTCATGAAAGAAGATGTATAGCCACCGCCTATGGAAGATCTTGGTTTCAATGCAGAAGTCTCAATGAACTTTCGGCGGCGAGACCTGGTCGTTAGTGTGGCAATTGTATTCAACTCTATAGCTGCCAAGACATTGGCAGAACAGCCCCAATGTCAGTTACAAGTGTACAAGATGTAGGAGTGCGATCTCTTGGGATAGCACTGTCACGAATGCATGGGCATGTTGGTTAGAAGATAGACAGTTTCGCCCCTGTGAAGATACATCTTATATATAACTCATTTAACCTAAGTATTAAAAGTTTGCTGTGCGTTTAGAAGGAGAAAAAACATTCCCAGCCTTAGCTTAGAGGAAGCATGATGATCAGCTCTGGGCTGGCGTGGCAGCATCATTACAATTGCTATCGAAAGTTGGGGCAGTATAACGTTCACTTTAGGACAATGATGAAGTATTGTTTGAAGTAAGTAAGTAACACGATGGTGTTACACTCGCAACAGAGTCAAATAATAAAGTCTTTTTCTATGAAGTTAAAAACGCACGGCAATTAAATATAAATCTTCTCCACATCCATCTCTACGAAACACAATAATTTACAAAATGTACATAATACTGAGACAGCACCACCAACAACAAACAACATCGTTAGTGATCCTTCTTGGTCTTCTTCGACGGAGGAGGAACACCCACCCCATCCCCCGCACTAGCAGCCGTAGCAGGAGGCCGTCCCACCCCACTACTCGCCCTCCTCCCCCACTACCACTCGCTCCACCCCCCTTCTCGGCTTATCCCCCCTCACCGCCTCCCTATACTTTCCCAAATACAACTTGAGCGGCTCAACATACTTATCAAACCCCAAGGTACTCATGGCCCATAACAAATCATCCCCATTGATGGTCTTGCGCTTCTCTTGCATGCACTTGTCGGATGCCTCGGAGGTGATGAAGGATATGAATTCGGAGACACATTCTTGGACGGTTTCTTTGGAGTCTTTGGCTATTTTGGCGTTTTCGGGGAGGTTGTTTTTTCATTATCGCGGGCTATTGGTGGCGGATGGGGAGATAGCGATCCTGTGGTTGTGATGGAGGGTGAATGATGGGGAGAGCAGAAAAGGCAAGAGTTGCTTAGCGTCACATGTGGGAGTTAAAATCAAATGGAATCTATCAACCCATCAAGTAGTTGATGGATTGTGATAACACAATAATGAAATCAAGTTAGAGAAGCCATCCATGCAAAATGCCTCGTTCAAAAGTCGTCACATAAAAATGAAACAAAAGAATGAATGAACTTTTGAATTCGTCGAGTTCGTCATCTATATACGATTAATCATTTGGCTCTCATATGTATCACTCGTGCACACCATCCATCAACTATACACTTCACAACATGATGGAGTGGAACGTAACTGCTCCCGGAATCTCTTCGTATTCATCGCCCGGAGGCATTCGAGGCCGCCGCGAGTGATATGCGGTTTGTGGAGAAGGTGGGTGGTGGCCCGCCGTGGGGCCGCATTGTGGGTGGATTGTTTGGCTGCATTGTGATTACTTCATGCAGGCCATGGCGATTGCTTTTACTATGAGGTAATCCTGATGTGGATGTGCATTGATGGCATGATGGATTTTGTTGGTAATAGCGGGGCTTCAAGTTACACGGGTAAATCCTTTCCTTCGTTTGTCTGTCCTCTTTTCCGTTAGGGCTGTCCGTCGCAATTTTATCCCTTACGTGGGACCTCTACCTTGGAATTAGTATTCAAGTTTTGACTCGATCGAAACCTCCCCTCACCTGTTTTTTTCTGACGAAGCAGGTCAACCATGACGACCACGCACCCAATTGGTGCCACAGTCCGACTACATATCACAAAACAATGAGTCTGAAAACAACCAAAGCAACCAAAAAAGAAAACCGCCTCAACGCAATAATTCGCGGTAGAGGCGGTGGCGGTCGAGGTAGAGGAGGCCCAAACAAATGGCGGCGGAATGAGGACACCAATCGAACAATAAACAACTTTGGCCGGTCGTGGACCCCAAACATTTAATGGCAACAGCAGACAGCAGCGAGCATCAAACCATCCTATGCACGACCTGATAGGGTGTACAATTCCCAAAACCAGTCGCATCTAAACTTCCGAGTCCGAAGATGACAATTGACAATGACCGCTGATGAAAGGAAAAACACCAACGTACAACATTAGCGCGCGGGTGGACGAACTAAAACCAAAAATTCGCCAACAAGGACATTTGACCACAGGAGGTCAAAAGACCCATCCCAACAATAAACAACCACCACTACCCAAACAATCCTCCTCTTTCACGAACCCAACACTCCTACTGTCTAATCTGTTAGGCATAGACCCACCAAACCTATCCCACTACCGCTCCATCCGCCCCTGCGGGCCGCGATTGACAATTTGCGCCCCTGCATGCTCCGCCTGCGCTACCGCGACAACGACACGCAATGTCCGGGTATGTAAGGCTTTTCCAATGATGTACGTCATTGTCGACAATGGACAACTATCAACCTTAATGAACCAAGATGCCGTCCGATGGGTGGCGCGGTATGCATCACAAGAAGTTCCCCCAGTATGAACTCTGGGGGAATGAGGTGTTGAGTGGTGGACCATCCGGATAAGTACCGGGACGTTTTGTGATATAAAAGAAGGAGTGTGGGGATGCATTTTCCCCCGTGATGTGTAATAATAGGGTGGCGTGACACCGTTTTGTGTGGGGTATGCGTGTGGGATGGAGGGTGTTGTTTTGTCAATACCGGGGGATTCAGTATGTGAATGAACGGGATGTCCAATGAGAATGGAAAAGAGGGGTGGTGGGAATAATCACATAATACGAGGGAGGTGAAAAAGGAGGATTGACGGGGAGTTTTAAAGCCCTCAAAGGGCACATTTGAGGATGGAACATGGAATGACGTTAGTGTGATTTGTATAGTGTGGATAATCACGCGCCAACTTTGTGTACAAATTTACAGTGGTTTCCTCCACTGGGACTCAAGAAGCATGAGAATGAATAAAGCAGGAGGGGTCATCCCCGTGTGAAGTTTTGGTCGTCCCACAAGCGCTTTTATGATATTGTGAAATTGCACGAGGCATTATGAATAAGGAAGCATTACACGTGTCCACTATTTGTGAGAAAGCAGGCAGGACTGCCGTAATCAGTTTTTTCAAAGATTATGCCATGTTGGAGAAGCCAATTTGATATGGGATCATTTCAATGTGTCATGATGCGCAGTGTTGGGCCGCGCGGTTTGTGGTGGTGTGAGATTGGAGATTGACTTGGAGAGCACATGATTGCAGGGGGTACATGGGACAACGAGGAGGGATTGGGGGGACGAAGATTTAAGTTGGCGAGTTTCGTCGGTGAGTGAGGGAAGGCAGAGCCATATAGCAGCTGCGGGTGCTGTCCGGACGGGGGCAGACTTTCAGTTTGGGACTGAATGGGGGGCGTCTTGTTCCGGAAGCGTTAGCCGGGAACAGAGTTTGGCAGCGGTTGCAGCTAGGAACCAACAACAGTGCTGGCAGGAAAATGAACCGGAAAATTACAAATGCGGCACCATGCTGCTAGTACTGCTTGAGTTTGCGTGCGTTGGCGGCGGAAATATTAGGCGAGGAGAGGGATGGTATATCTGGCGTGGTGGTGCGGTGCTGGCATGGGTGGCTGGTACAGAAGCGTTTCCTGCGTTTGGGTGACAGACTCTCTGCAGTAGCCTGCATGCTGGGGAATGTTGGTGGGGTGGGCAGGCAGATGGGGCAGAGAGGCTGCGGCTGGGAAGTCGCTTGACCGAAGACTCCGTGCTAGTAAAGTCACTGGAGGAGGAATTTCCTTCGTTAGGCAAGCCTAGCCAAGTCATGCGTTCCGTAATAGAATGGCTGCCTGGGTTTAGTTAATAGGACCGAAGAGAGTCACAGCAACCAGCAAATGAGAGGAGCCAACTTTTCGTCTATCTGCCTCTCGACCATCATCTACCGCCGATCTTTCGCGGCATCGTCACTTCATCTTCGATTCCCAAACCAGCTCCGTGTCTCCTGCACATGAATAGAAATAAAAACATTTCCATCACTTGGGTGGAGGTCCAAAGCCATTTGTTTCCAACTTCTTTACGGCGGGAGCTTCTTCTTCAGCGTGCTTCTCCCACACTTTAGCTGGGGATAAACTTTCCATCATTTGGGGGTTGCAGAGGAGGGTGGTGGAACGTGGCATTTTCAAACCCATACGCAGCGGCGAAATGCTCATGCAAAGAGGCTCAGGAAGGGTGCTGCCAGCTCCTTCACCATCCGCCTTTCCCTCCATTATCGAGCTCCAAACTTCCCAGCACCACCAGCTGCAGCAAAGAAGAAAGGGAAGTGTAGTCGTATGAGTTTGCTCCCAAGAAGCCTCCTCCAATGGGACAAACGTATTACAATTTCCTCCCGCCCATCTACTTCAAAAGGTCTATCTTCCTATATTCAGGTAGGAGGGCCGCTGAAACACTGTGGGATCTTTAAAGCAAGAGGCTTGGATCAGCCAACTATAAAAAAGTTTGAAAATCACTGACAAAAGCTTTCGCAAGTGGGGTCGAAAGAACCTGAAAGATATGTAGACGAGGCTGTATCCTTGTTCGACCGGGGTGTTACAGACAAAGCTTTCTGGGAACATGTTCCGTGTTTGATTGAGTCTTGTCCCAACACAATCTGGAGTAAACCGAGCAATGAATCATTTGGAGAGTTTGCGCATGGCAAATCAGATGCCAAGAGATGGAATTTGGTGGTGGTGGTGGCAGTGCTCCCAAAGAAGCCATCAATTATTTCTACCTGCGAAAAAGAAGACGAACTCGTGGGGTGGGCAAACTGCCCAAGGCATCGGCAAGCAACTCGCCTGTTGCGTCTTTAGAAGCAAAGCCAAAAGGCACCTGCATCAAATAACTCGACCAAAGCTGGTGGAGATAACGGCAAGAAGGGCAAAAACAAGAAGAAAAACAACGAGTTGAAAGCCTTGGCCTTTGGACTATGATTCTATTTTAACGTTAAAAGCCTCAAATGAATCAAGCTATGCAGCGCCATAGGTGAATGACCACCGTCGTTGCCGCCTAGTATGCACCGGAGGCGTCGGACCTGTTCTCTATCTCCATTCTTTTCCTTTTCCCTTCATCGCCATATTTTGATCTCAACAAATGCAAGATTGTCGCATTCTACAGATACGCAGTCCTCCTTTCGACACTGATAGGAGGCTTGATAGTCTTCAGAGGTGACATGGACGGACCTCTTTCATTGAGACAAGCAGCAGTGGAACACTGGGATTGAGTAATATAGGAACGGATCGTGCTTCCTGAGAGCTTCGAGGCCTTCGTTTGCTGAGGGAGGTGGTGTCAATGTTGCGTTGACGCGGGTTTTACAGATGCTCCGTTATCTTTCAGGGGACGAGGATGATGGTGATATCATCCATGGTCATAGGTTGAATTGGCTGTGCCATGTTATTGTTGATTGGAGTTGTGTTGTTGAGTGTTATGTGGCTGTGATTTGTTTGAGATGATGATGATGTGTTCTTCCTCAGATAGTGTCAACTGCTTATCAACAAGAAGCAGGCTACTGGTCGTAAGCAAATCTTTGAGCTTTGTCCATGAAAGCCAGCTGCTTGGCTGCATACATGACCACTATGAGTCCAGACACGATTGTTGGGACGCGGTCATCGGTCACTCGGACAAATCAAGCGGGTCATTGGTGTACTTAGCAAAAACTGCCAAGGCAAGCACGCCGTGGCGTCTTTAGATTAGAAGCCCAAAAGCCAAAGGCACTGCATTAAACATCTATCTCTGGTGGAGGTAACGGACAAAAGGGCAAAAACAAGAAGAAAAACAAACGAGTTGAAAGCCTTGGCCTTTGGATTTGATTCTATTTTAATGTGAAGAGCTTCGAATGAATTCCATAATCTAATTAGGAACGCTTGTGAAATGCAGCGCCATAGGTAAAATGACCACCGTCGTTGCCGCCTAGTATGCTCGGAGCGTTCGGACCTGTTCTCTTTTCTATTCTTTTCCTTTTCCTTTCATCGCCATATTTTGATCTCAACAATTGCAAGATTCACATTCTACAGATACACAGCTCCTCCTTTCGACACTGATAGGAGGCCTTGATAGTCTTCAGAGGTGACATGACGACTCTTTCATTGAGACAAGCAGCAGTGCGAACACCTGGGATGAGTAATATAGGAACGGATCGTGATTCTTGAGAGCTTCGAGGCCTTCTTTGCTGAGGGAGGTGGTGTCAATGTGAGTTGGCGCAGGTTTTACAGAGGCTTCATCATCTTTCAGGGGGACGATGATGATGGTGATATCATCAGTGGTCCATGGCCATAGGTTCAATTGACTGTGCCATGTTATGTTGTTTGCTGTTGTTGTTGTTGTGTGGCTGTGATTTTTGTGGATGATGTGATGTTGTTTCTTCCTCAGTTGTGTCACGCTATGTACGATACATAGAAGCATGGCAACCCGGGGCTTCGGCTCGGAGTAAACTTTGAGCTTTGTAGACCCTCATTCCATCACAGCAAAGCTGCTTGCACTTGCGGCGATCAGCAAAAAGACGTAGGCCGAAAAGCAGTGATGTTGCGACACAGCGACACTGACACGGGTTTTCCATTTTGTCGGTGGAGTTGAAGCAAGATGCTGCTTGCTTGCCATATGTATGGATTGCCATCAGAATGAAGCACACGATGCATCTTGGAATCACTCCCAGGCAGCGTTTCATACGACTCCCTCTAATGTTTGTGGGTTGGAGGAGTATAATAGTAGGAGGAAGGTCTTATTTATTGGTATAATATTGATACTATTTTCAACAAAACCGACTAACAACATCACATCACATCCAAGATGATGAAGGGCGCGCATCTATCGAGACTTCTTGCCGTCTCACATAGGCTCGAGTTGAAACTCAGTCATGAACTTCTCAACTCCGAATTCCCGATAGGACACCGAGTATGGACAACGGTCGTCAACAAACCAAGGCGAAGAGGTGCCATCGTTATCAGGAGCAACAGAAGCAGCAGCAGCAGCGAGGACAGCACAATGTCGGATTCTATCGTAAGCAGCTGGCAAACATGGAACACATCACATCACCAAAAGACGAAAGAACGTGTCATCATTCGCACATTTGTTAAAGAAGCGAGCTCATTCAAGGAGGAAGAACCGAGTGGTCATAATTGATAGCAAAGTGCTGATGAAGAATCTGAGCTGTGATCCTCGTCCCTGCTTGCGAATCCTCCTCTTGCGTACAATTTGAACACTTACACTCAGGTAGACACGGACATGGTAGCAGTAGTCTTGTTATCGCTAGCTTGCGTAAATGATTATGTCTAAGAATAATTGGTAGGGCGAATAGACAATAACTATCAATCGAAAAATGAAGAACTATAATACAGCTATCAATTCTTGTTACAACAAGTCTCCAATTGAACCCTCCAAAACCACCACCCTGGCCTCTATCCTCATTATCACTAGATACACGATCCAACAGAGCTCCCACGCTCTTCTTGACCGTCTCAATCTGCCTAGCTGTCCCCTCAATCTGAAGAACCCTTCGAATCTGATCCACATGCATCTTTGTCTTATGTCTGACGCTGCATCGCAATAATCGTGGCAGCCACGCCGTCCAATCACAATACCGACATGATTTCCAAGTTCCATTTCTGCCTGTATGATTTCATTATCGTACGCTCCTCCATCGGCAACTTCTAATCCATCATCATCCAGTCCTTGTTTCATTCCAGGTCGATTTCTGGCAAAGAATTTCGTTTGTCTATCATTACTGCCAGTGGCAAGTAAATGTCCAGCAGGATGCCATTTCATATCCCAAATGGCCATGTCATGAGCAAATGGGATTTTCACGGCAGGTTCCTCCGAACCTTTGGGTCCTACTATTCCAATAAATCAATGTACCATCCATACCTCCACTTGCAAACACAGTTTCATAGATCGGATGCCAAGCAATACTCGTCACCTCCTTATGATGACCCTTGAGCGAGCACAACTCCTTCATTGCCCGAATATCATACAATTTAATCAACTGATCACGGCTTGCCGTCAATAACCAATTCCCATTATCATTCCATGCCACCTTTGTGACAGTATTCTTATGACCGTACAATGTGCTCAAACACCCTCCCTGACGTGGATCCCACAATTTGACGAGATTATCTTTACTTCCACTGCAGATCACACTGGAGCGTGGGTGCCATTGGACACATTTGACATCCCATCCGTGACCTTCTAGGACACGTTCTTCTCTTCTGCCTGCCCAGTCCCAGATTCGTACTGTGGCATCATCACCACAACTTACAAACTGAACAACAATGGTAATTGTAATATAAGAGAAGAGCACAACAATAAGATTGAGATAGTTTGCATAATCAACAAGTAACATCAAATCGATTCAATCATCAACAATCAATCACATCATCTCACCTTGGTATCCGCCGGACTAAAACTCAACGCATGAATCGCCTGCCCATCATGACTATCAATACTCTGCACCGGCGCAATACTCGGACTCCAATACTTAATATTCCCCCCACCATCACTCGTCAACAAATAATTCTGATTGTGACTCCACGCCATACACCGAAAACTCGCATCATGCGCACTCATGATTAATTCGAAGGAAAAGTTGATTCCATCCCATAGGGTGAATTCACCCTCTTGGTTGCCGGTGAGGAGACGACGGCCGCCGGGTGTCCAGGAGAGGCACATTACGGGGGAGGAGTTTTTGGCTCGGGTGACGTGGGCGAGGTGGGTTAGGAAGGCGGTGGAGGGGATGGGGTCTCCGCCGCGGGAGGAGCCTACTTCGCCTAGGGGGAGGCCCATCCATTTGATCTGTTGTTATTGTGAAGAATCAATAATAATATCTATGAGCGATGGTATCATATTCACAAGATATGCAATTCATTAATTTGAACACATGAAATAACATCTACAAGATTAAAAAACAAAACACATCACTCACATAATTCGTATGACACTGCAAATACGGGTACGCCAAACCGGAACCACCCGGCAAAGCATGAGACCGCCGATTCGACTTCCGATATAACCTCGAAGTAAGATCTAACACAGCGGTGTGTGTGATAGTCGATGCATCGTCGTTTTAATTCAGTTTTGTTGTTCTTCTTGGTCGTCTTCTGGATTGTCATCGTTGAAGTTGTTGGCGCTGAAGGATGATGACGGAGGTGGTCGTTTGTTAGTGGTGGTTGAAGTGGAGGGGGGTGGTGCTCCTGAGTTTACGGGGGGGCAGTAGGCGGCGAGATTGCTCATGGTGAGGGTGAAAAGTTGATATTTATTGCCCTACTGTGGTGACGGGATGCCATGGTCGATTTGTGATTTTTGAGTCGAGTGGTCGAGTGAGAGGATTTGGTGAGAAGACAGGTGTCTTATCTAGTACTGGATGGTATGTAAGGCGTCTACATAGTGGTACAGCTTATCTACATTACAAAATACATGAGCGAGATTGATAAGTACAACACATACTTTGGACTTCATCGAGTGGATTTGACTCTCCTACGATCATCTATGGTGCCTCCAATCTTTTAAATAAACTTCTCCGTGGAGGTTGTTATCATCTGTGGAAGTAGATGTTATCAACATACACGATATAAAAGTAGATTCTTGCTA
>JAHBBA010001238.1:0-105508 GCA_018806925.1 Skeletonema costatum
ACCATATCGTATCTGACGCTGTGAATGTCGCAATCAACAGCTTCTAGCGGCCCATTATGATTGGTATCGATAGTATAGAAGCGATACATGCCACTACTCAAGCTCTTTATATGTGAATCAGCCATGCTACAGCGTCGTAGGTGACCTGATGAGGCTCAATTTGGTTGGCCACGAGCATTCTATATTTATCACGTCTCAAGCTCTTTTTAGTCGTACCGGCGTCGCTACAACGTCGTAGGTGACCTGATGAGGTCCAATTTGGGATGGCCGCAAGCACTACATACTCTGAACCATATCGTATCTAGCGCTGTGAGTATGGCAATCCACAGCTTCTAGGGGCCCATTATTGTTGGTTACGATAGTATAGAAGCATATTTATCACGGCTCAAGCTCTTCTTAGTCGTACCGGCGTCGCTACACCGTCGTAGGTGACCTGATGAGGTCCAATAATTTGGGATGGCCGCTAGCACTACTTTAGCACCATATCGTATCTAACGATTTGCGTATGTTAATCAATAGCTTCTAGTGGCCCATTATGATTGGTCACGATAGTAAAGAAGGATATATTCCACTTCTGAAGCTTTTTATATTTGTATCGGCCATGCTACAAACGTCGTAGGTGACCTGACGAGGTCAAATTTGGAATGGCCGCCACCGCCACACACATTCAATCACCATCACGTATCTAACGCCGTCAATATCGCAATCCACAGCTTCTAGTGGCCCCATATCTTCGGCTGCGATAGTATATGTAGAAGTATATTTGTCTGTTTCAACAGTACTATGAACTCATCCACTATGAACTCATCCAATGTCCTGTGATATGAGGTCTTTTCATTCTGGCACAAAAGCGTTTGACGCTTCATGATTTGTCACGATGATTGCTTCACATTTTCTCAAATCCCTTCTTTTCAAAAAATCATTATCATCTCAGCAAGTAAGTTGCACGATCGATCCTTGCAGACAGTATTGTAGGCTGGTCGACTAGTAGTAATTCTGTGGTGTTATCTTTTACTATCTTCATTGCTCTGTTGGTTTCGTTGGAAGGTTGACGACGGTTCGTTTATTCGATCTCAATCGCGGCCATTATATCTGATTTAGGACGTTTTGAACTATCTATCTTTAACACCAGAGAATAATGAGTAACGACAATTCATCCAACATGACGGGGCTCAAAGACTTCTCTGTAGATGCTCAACGCCGCATGTTCATGGAGCAACAAGAGAAAGAGCGTGCAGCTGCAGAGGCCAAGAAGCAATCCCGTAAAATCAAAGCTGCGACAGCTGCAGGTGGTGCTTCAGGCATTATGATGAGTGGAATGATGAGCAATTTGGAGAGTTCAAAGTCTCCGCGACTTGTGGGAGACGACGATGACGACTCAATTGGTGACGATTATAGCGTGGGTAGCGAAGAATCATTTTACGTGGGCATCGAGAGAGCTGACTATGCACAACCCGATAACTTTGAAATCTACGGCGAGGAGAAGGAGGATCCCGATGAGAAAGAAGATCGATTGGGCATTTCAAGGGTCAGCGTAAAAGTTATCAATCTGGAAGGAGAGGACAACAATGCATCTAGTATAAACTGGGATACACACATTCCTATTCATAGTGATAAGAGCAGTTCGCTTTATGAGTTCATGAATGGGAGTACATCGACGAAATCTGCTACTGGCATGTCAAAGAAAGATGTTGTGGTTGCTAAGCCATTGAATGTATCCAGTTTGGATTGGAAAGAAGATAATAAGCTCCAGGCCAATGATGATGGTGTCGAACAAGTCTACGAACAAGAGGCTGCTGAAGGCAAGTTCTTCATCAACAAGTTAGTCGGAACAGCCCAAGAATCCCGTGGGCAAGGGTTGACGGTCGATGTGTCATATCCCATGTCTCCAGAAGCAGCAACGATAGCATCATCTGGAAACGTTCCTATTCTCTCCCCATTGTCACTCTTCTCCCCGATTGCTACCGGGACAGTAACAAATCAAGAGGACAATGCAGTGCGACAGATGCGCGAAAGGGAGCTCAAGAAGGACGCCTTAGCAGATGCAAATAAGGAGGTTTTGGCCAAGGTGAAGGAACTTATTGCGGCTCATAAGGATGGAAGTGGTAAGGTACAAGGTACCGAGTTAACAGAGGAATTGGAGAAGCTGCTGCTTGAGTGATTCCCCGTGTAAATGCACTGCTCGTGATGCATCCACAAAAGTCAACAACTCTAACAACATTTCAGAAAGTTAATTTAATCACTTCTTTATTCTTATTGTGTTGCATGATGAAAATCTGTTGTCTGCGTGGAGCTTCTATTTTATTCATTATAGTACATCATTGTCGAGGGAGGACTACAAACACCAAATACCAATGCTGCCTCTCACGTTTGTATTTCTTTGCTCCAATCATTTTTACTCGGGAACACCGCAGACAATCTAAACACATATCAAAAGTCACAAAAATACCAATTGGCTTACTCTTCCTTCTTTTGGGGTTTGGAGTGTTCAAAAGATTGCAAGTGTGGCATGACGAATGGCCTAAGAGGAGGGAGACAGAGTAAAACATGACACAATTATTAGCAAACAGATTTGCAATATTAGTTGCACCCAAAGCAAAATATTTTCAATATAACACTCACTTGATAATTTGCTTGTATACAAGCCCTGCTCCCATGAACTTGGGGTGGTACAGCCACATGAAGAAAGCACTCTTGATAATGTAATAAAAAGGAATCCAGCTCACGATAAAAGTCATAACACTCTCTGTAATTGAAAAACTGGCAAATACGACCCAATAAGTCAACCACTGAGTATCATCGGTGGCATCACTGGAATCAATAGCTTTGAATGACATGTAGGCGGGGTAGACGAATGCGAAAATATCAGAGAATAGTTTGGATCCACCGACGGACATGACGATGGTTGTGAGGAGTGAGACGATGGCGAAGAAGAGGTAGGCTTTTGGTTGTCCTGTCTTCTTTTCGAGGTCGCGGAGACGGTCTGCAGAGAGGCATGATCAATAATTTAAACAGCGATAGTTAGATTTCAATGAATTGTTGTGCTGGTGAAACTCTCATGACTCAATGACGCACTCACCATATTGGCACAGAGTGGGGTAGGCCGCCAAGAACTCGTCGACTTTTTGAACTGCTTGATCTAACTTTGGGTGAGTCATTGTGATATTATTAATTGGTGGTGTAGTGTTAACTGAGGGAGCTTCAAAGGAAGTGTTGATGGATAGAGCTGTTTGGATTTGGAATGGATTTTATGGCTGCTTTGATGCTGCAAAGCAAGAGTTCCGAATCCTTGTCGTTCGCGCAGTCTTACCTACTTGCTTTGGTGGTCGCTGGCGTCGCTGAATCCGAACGGCTTTCTGCGTGGTGGGCTTTTGTAACGTTCACGTTTCCAGTTTCTGACTCCGTTGGCGATGACGCTTTCATAAGTCTTGTGTCATTTATTGTAATGACGAATAATACGATACGATGCGTCTCATCAACTCAAAAAACTCAAAAACCAAAAGATCCAGCCAGCAAAAAGCCAGCCAACCCGCCCCTACAACTACTGGCCTACCAACGACCAGCCGATAGGAGGTTAATAATATCAGTAAAGGCGACCCCCGCACCGCAAGAATTATTGAAAATTAAACTACACCTGCCAAGATGGTACGATACGTCGTTTAAGTTCAAGTGTAACTTTGATGCACAAATATGGTCATTTTTGCACACAAAATTGAATGATTTAATTTAACAACCTCATTACTCACTCAATCTTTCTCTAATATTTATCACCAACAGCCGATTCGTCTTGATATTAAAAAGAAGTTATCCGTATCATCCGAGCGTGTAAAATCCGTGGATATCCACCCCACCGAATCTTGGGCCCTCGCCGCTCTATACTCGGGCAACGTGACTATTTGGGACTATGAGTCTGGATCCAACGTCAAGACCTTCGAGGTGTCCGAATTGCCAGTACGATGTGCCAAATTCATCACCCGCAAGCAGTGGATCGTCTGCTCGAGTGACGATATGAGGATCAGGGTGTACAACTACAACACCATGGAGAAAATTAAGGACTTTGAGGGACATTCCGATTACATCCGATATGTCGAGGTCCATCCCTCCTTGCCATACTTCCTCACTAGTAGTGACGATATGACCATCAAGCTTTGGGACTGGGATCGTGGTTTTGAAAACACACAGTTCTTCGAAGGGCATTCCCACTACGTCATGATGGTTCGCTTCAACCCCAAGGATACTAACACCTTCGCCTCGGCCAGTCTTGATAGGAGCATCAAAGTTTGGGGACTTGGCAGTCCGGTGCCACACTACACCCTTGAGGGACATGAGCGCGGTGTCAACTGTATTGATTACTACCCCAGTGGTGATAAGCCCTACATCCTGTCCGGGGCAGACGATCGCACTGTCAAGATTTGGGATTATCAAACCAAGAGTATCGTCCACTCCCTCGATGGGCATTCACACAACATTTGCAGTGTCATGTTCCATCCCAAGTTGCCCCTCATCTGCTCTGCATCTGAGGATGGTACTGTGAGGCTATGGCAAAGCACCACTTATCGTGCTGAAACGACTCTCAATTATGGAATGGAGCGTGCATGGGCCCTTGCCGCGACTAGGGAGACTACGAAACTTGCTATTGGCTTTGACGAGGGATGTGTTGTCATTGAACTTGGATCTGACGATCCAGTAGTTAGTATGGATGGAACTGGAAAGGTTGTCTGGGCCAAAAACAATGAAATTCAAACAACCACTGTCCGTGGACTTGCAGGTGCAGTTGATGATGAGGATGCGTTGCCAGATGGGGAGCGTTTGCCCGTCATCCCCCGTGATCTTGGGGCGTGTGAGTTGTATCCGCAAGCAATTAAGCACAATTGCAACGGTCGTTTCATTGCAGTGTGTGGGGATGGGGAGTATATTATTTACACCGCACAAGCTTTGCGTAACAAGGCCTTTGGACAGGCGATTGATTTTGTTTGGTCGGCTACTGGGACTGGTGACTATGCCATTCGTGAGTCTACTAATAGGGTTAAAGTTCTTCAAAGAATTTCAAAGAAAGTCGCGCCATTAAAACCAGCAACTGCTAGCGCTGATGCTCTGTTGGAGGTCACCTTCTTGGAGTGAAGGGGGGAGACTCGGCCGTACTCTTTTATGACTGGGACTCGGGTGAATTTGTGAGGAAGATTGATGTTGCAACCAAGGAGATTATTGTCTGATGCTGGGAAACTTGGTTTTGATCGCCTGCGCTGATTCAGCGTATGTGCTGAGCTACAACGCTGCCACAACGGCAAGCGCGATTGCCATGGGTCAGTTGTCTCCTGAAGATGGTGTGGACGGTTCTTTTGACTTGCTTTACGAAATCAGCGACAATATTACTTCCGGTGAATGGGTGGGAGACTGTTTCCTTTACTGCAACAGTAGTGGCCGTCTTAACTACAGTGTCGGAGGCAAAATCCAAACGCTTGTGCATCTTGACACCAACTCTAGTGGTGCCACCACGCACCGTATCCTTGGATATTTGGCTAAGGAAGATCGTGTCTACCTCGTTGATAAGAGCTTGAATATTGTTTCTTACAAAATAATGTTGGCTGTTCTTCAGTATCAGACGGCTGTGATGCGTGGTGATTTTGATGCGGCCAATGAATTACTTGCCGTTATTCCCGAGGCCGAATACACCACCATTGCTCGCTTCTTGGAGTCACAAGGATTCAAAGAAGAGGCGCTAGAAGTTACGACCGACGACGACCACAAGTTTGATCTGTCGTTGGAGCTTGGTAAGATTGCCATTGCCCATGGTCTGATGGAAGAGATACCTCCTGATGAGAAGAACTCAATTGATACCATGGCAAAGTGGAAGAAACTGAGCGATGCCGCCCTTAAAATCAGTGACTTTGAGCTCACGGAAGCATGCAGTCTTGCCAGTGACGATTTCCCTGGTTTGCTGCTCCTCTATTCTGCGGTTGGTAACTTTGACGGCATGGAGGCACTTGCTGCTGCGGCGCAAAAGAAGGGGAAGACGAATGTTGCCTTCATTTCGTATTTGCTCACAGGTAACGTTGAAGCTTGTGCCAACCTTCTCATTGACACCAATCGCCTCCCAGAGGCAGCCTTCTTTGCCAGGACTTACTTGCCATCCCGTGTAGAAGAAATTGTGTTTCTATGGAAAGCAGACTTGTCAAAAGTGAGCGAGACAGCTGCTAATGCCCTGGCAGATCCCAAGTCGAGTCCGGACCTCTTTCCTGACCTAGACGTTGCTCTCCAAGTGGAGCAGATGTTTCTGGCACAACGTGAAGCTACGAAAGCAACTGGTATTTCTGCATCCGATTATCCCACTGCCAAAGATGATTTAGAGCTTGACTTGATTGCTCTCGTGAAATCTCAAGCAGTGGCGGCGCCCCCTCCGCCTCCTCCTCCTGCTCCTCCAGCCCCCCCTGCCCCACCAGCAGCTCCACCGGCTCCACCAGCTCCTCCTGCTCCACCTTCAGACGAGCCACCAGAGAACCCATTTGCTGCCGTCGATGATCCCGTAGATGATGCTGCGGCCAAAGCAGCAGAAAAGGCAGAAGCAGACCGTCGTGCGAGAGAAGCAGCTGCCGCCGCTGAAAGACGACGCGCAGAGGCAGAAGCGAAGAGATTGGCGGAAGAAGCTGCAGCTGCTGAAGCTGCAAGTCTTGCGGCAGAAGAAGCTGCCGCCGCTGAAGCGGCACGTCTTGCTGCAGAAGCTGCTGCTGCTGAAGCCGCGCGTATTGCTGCAGAAGAAGCTGCCGCTGCCGCTCGTATCGCTGCAGAAGATGACGATTTGAATGATTTCGGTGATGACTGGTAATCGTAAATCAATAGTCTAGTTTATTTTACCGTGAAACCCTACCAATTGCTTACATCAATATTTGGAGCACGGATCTTTCTCCTCACATGTAGTTCTATAATCACACTTCATTCTATCTACATTGCTTGACATCAATGCATTCCTCGTGTCAAATGCTTAAGATATAAATCAAAAGTTAGTTTATAACGCATTATACCCCAACCAATTACGCTGCTTCATCTAGCTTGCAAACCTCTGCTTCCAAGCACGCAATTTTTGTCAAACTTTTGTCTACCCTGTTTAACTGAGGGCATCCCATATCTGTCTAAATACTTGGAAGAATGGCGAGTCAACGTTGACTAATACTCTCTCTTCATTGAATTCTTCAGCCCAAGTTTTACATGCTCATTTGATGACGTCCCCTTCTTGCAGCCATTCCGAAGGAACTCTTTGACTTTTCCATTTTTTCTTTCAAGTCTGCAGGGATGTCTGCAGCAAGAGTCACCATGCTTGTCTTCAACAAGTCAAGCGTTACAAATGCCAAGATAGGACTCAAATCCAAGCCGAAGATTGGTGGAATAATTCCTCTGAATAGATTCAAGTATGGATCCGTAATTTGATAAACTGGTTGGAGGATTGCGACGCCCTGCGCTTGTGGAAACCAACTGAGTAAAATACGGGCTGTAATTACAGTGTTAAAGATAGAGATGAAGTTTCCAAATCCCCCGATTACAACCTGCTCTGCGATACCATTACCAGGGATTGCCATGGCGAGATGGCGACGGGCATTCTCAACGTTGAATGTTCGTTGTTTAGAAAATGCACGCTGTTGGGAACGACGCCGATGGAAAGAGGAGTCAGAAGAAGGTCTGGCGCCGAGATCAGCAAGGGAGCGAGCAGAAGATCCACCAGGTAGAAATATTGATGCTTGCACAGTGGGGCAGACGGCTGCCAAGGCCACAAGGACGGCTAGGAACATAGACTTCATGGTTGACTGTTGTTTTTCTTTGTCTCTCGGAGGAAAGCTAAGCGGGCGGTGCATGCAGCAAGCGATGACTTGGCACTTTCAAGATCACTGATTCATCGCCATACAAATGGTGGTCCCCAACAATTGGGACAATATGACAAACTTTTATGACCCTCCCAATCAAATACTATTTGCAATGGGCGCATAGAACCATCTATTCGACCCTATCTTGTGTACCATATTCTTTGCTTACTTTTGCATGAACATTACTGCATACAATATCGTAGAGAGAATGTGAATATGCTGGGTGCAGAGTCACTGGGAGTGTTCACCTTAGTTTACAAATAAATAGAATCATTTGGATCTCATGTAGTTTGTCCAATGCAATTCCACCCACCGTGCAATGAATTGTGCAGCATGTCCTGACAAAAGATTGCTTCGTTTCTCATGAACCTTTTGTAACTCCTCGACATAACCCACAAACAATTGAGTATGTGTCATCATTTCTTGAAACTGAATTTGAAAGATCATGCGATCTTTCAAGGGCTGGATAAATTTGTCTGGAGAAAAGTCGAATGCTCCAGTATGTTTATTGAATTCACCGTACTGCTGCCACGCATCTGGCTTGTCATTGAGCCCCATGGTGAATTGGGATAAGTGTTTCTTGATCAGTGCTTTGACCTTTTTCAATGTGAGACTTTCTCTTAGCGTTGCACCATGCCGAAAGAATGACTTAAAACAGCGCAAGTTTGACGATGGATCCCTGTAATACGAATCGAGCCTCTTTTGATACAACGCGAGCTCGGGAATTGTTTGGAATGATCTCCTGAGCATGTCAGAAGTTCCTTGTTCTCTTGTCACGATTAGCTTGCCAGAAACCAAGTTTACAATGCTCAACCCGTGCAACATGGCATCTTTCACTCCGTGGTCGTGGATAATACTTTGCAAATCTTGTTTGCCATCGACGAGCATCCCAGCAATAAAAGGAACAGGCGAACTGACGAAATCCAACATTTCCCGAGGAAGAAGAGGCATAAAGGCACTTGCCCACTTGTACGGATCAAGGAGTTCCAACAAAGCTGTAGCACAAGCTGTAACTGCTTCAGACTTTTCGCCCACGACTAAAACAGATCTTTCAAGAAGGAGCAATTTCAATAGGATGACAAGCCCCGAATCCTTAATGCCAAGGAAAAGCGTAGCTAGACCATACTGCCCAGAAACTTCAGGAAGGGGTAGAGGTAGAGAAACCGAATTAAATCCCATAACTTTGAGATCCATGACAAACCTTCGTTGCGGGTTTTGTACATGCGAGACTTCGTTTCTGGGATATGCTACGCGCCTTTGAGAAAGACTCAAGGAAAGTTTGGATTGCAACGTAGATAGAACTGCTGATCTGTTTTCTGGATCAAATGAGTATGAAGTACCTCCATTCAATTGCTCAATATCGGTGTTGGGATTTTCTGCCAGGAGAGTCTGCCGTTTGATTTTGGTTGCCTTGACATTTATCTGAAAGAAGCAAAGAAGTGAGCTCAATCATTTAGACGAAAAAGGGATCGACATACAGAATATCACACTTGACTGTCAGTACACTCACCTTTCTTTCCATGTCTATGAGATTTTGCAGCGCACAAAAGAAGAGACTCTGATCCACAAGCCGCGTTCCTATGATGATATAACTTTTTTCAACAATGCATATATCACCTTCTTTATCTGAATCAACCATTGCTTGATATGCAGCAATGCCCATGCGGCGTGCTTGCTGTGACACGGGTACATCGTACTCATCATCATCATCATCAATAGAATCAACCTCACTTGGATGCTCACTGGTATCACTCCCATCAAAGGCTAAATCCCCCGTAGAGGATGATTTGAATCTCGACCTGTACATTTTGTCGACAGCAGCACGTATTCCTATTCCACTATTTCTTGACACTTTCTGGTCTTCAGTGGTACTCTTACGATTGAAACTTAGGCCTCTACCAGTCGTACTATTCGATCTTTTGATGGATCGCGAAGAAAAGGCACGACTGGAAAATACTCGCTTGGGTCGATTAAACTGAATGCGATACCACCGTGCAATCATGACAGCTGCCTTGCGCCTTTCTCTTTGAAGCTCAATGACTGATGAGATCTTTGACGCGTCACTGTCAGTAAGCTCTTCCCTCACAGTTATTGCAATGCCATGACTGAGAGAGCCAGCAACATCAGTGAACTTTGATAATGGAGTTGAGGAAGGAAGAAAGTTAGTGAAAATTGCGATAGCGCAGCACAAATATAAGAAGAATGCGATTGTACTCACTCCTTGTAACTGATACATGTCACCTTGTTCTCCTAACCAACCCTTCCTTCTAGCACCGTCTGCGGCACAACGTGGCACAAGACGGATCCTGAGCCCGTTAGGAAAGCAAAATGCAGCCAAAGCTTCACCGTCAATATCAGACTCAGACGAGTCCTTTGGAAATTGGTCTATTAAATCAATTCTCTTCGTAACAAACGGATCGAGGAAACGGGAGCCGTTTCGACTATAGTCAGGTGGTTCATTCAACAATGAAGAAGCCCGAACCGAAAGTAAAGAGAATTGCTGGAAAGCACGGTCCTTCGTCAATTCCGACTGGCCCTTCGTTGACACAGATAAATGCATCAACTGCAAGCGCAAAAATGCATCTAAATTCTCATCTCCCAACATGTTGGACCCAATAGTATCAGCGCCAATTGAAGCTTGACTTTCTCGTCTCTTTCCTGTTCCCAAATTCGTATTTCTGGTGGAAGAGCTGGTAGATAGATCCGTACTGCTTTTCGACCACCGTTCATGTTGTTTCACCACCCTCATCATTGTCATGTGTAAATTATCCTTGTTCGCATTGGCATTGTCTGCTTGATTGGGTTCTGCACAGCTGTTATCCATCATTTCAAGCAGCTTCTGGTGATGACGATTTCCCTGGCCTAGTGAATAAGTCATTCTTGGTGGTTGCTTGGCTCCATCAGAGTTATTTTTCTTACGGCTCACCTGCCGAGGGTCTTCTTGGGATGTCTTACTTGCCTTACTGTTTGTCACAGATCCCTTTGAATCAGAATCTATTGTCTGCGTTCGCGAAGAAAGAAGAATGATTGAGCTTAATATTGTAGAAATTTGACACCACAACATAGACAACAAATGATAGACTTACCACAGAGTCTCCAGAGAGATTGTCTTGTGACTTCGGCTTCAATGGTGCTTTCAATCTCTTCTCCAGGTGAGCGTCAAAATCATAGTCACTGTACCAGCGATGTTGCATGACAGCTCCACCGCCACCCATCGTTCTTCCCAAACGTTTCGATTTAGACACATTGAGGAGTTTTCTTATCAAGTCTGACAAGGTTGAAGAAAAATAGGAAGGTATATTGACATCGCCTGAAACAATTTGTTTGTAAACTTCCATCGGATTTTTTGCAGCAAAAGGCTCTAACCCAGATATCATCTCAAATAGTAAGACACCAAGAGCCCAATAATCAACAGCCCAATCGTGCCCATCATTTAGCACTATTTCAGGAGCAAGGTACGCGGGAGTCCCACAGAGAGTCCACGTTTTACCCCCTTCGATGACCTACAGCACAAGAAGTATATATATTGGTGAATCGATTCGGAAAGATATATCAAGTCAAGTTCAAATGGCGCTTACCTTTGCCAGCCCAAAATCGACCACCTTTACGTAGCCAGTAGAATCCATCACCAAGTTCTCGGGCTTCAAATCACGATAAGCAATCTTCTTCGCATGCATATGACAAAAGGCAAACAAGACAGACGCAGAGTAAAATTTGCCCCATGATTCGGAAAATTTCTTTTCTTCTCGAAGCCTTTTACAAAGTTCCCCTCCTGTCAATGCCTCAAGCAAGAAATAAAGGTATTTGTCATCATCCATATCGCAATAGAACCGATTGATAAACGGATGCTCAAGCGCAGCCATGATTGTTTTTTCGTTCAAGATATGAGACATCAGCCCGTTTTGCGTTAAGAGTTCTTTCGATATGCATTTCATTGCAAAGAAGCCATCTTCTTGAATTCCATCAATGGGATGTTTCAACTTTACGAGCCGTACGCGTCCAAATGCCCCCACACCAAGTACTTTTCCCACATCCAAGTCAGAAAGTTTCACCCTAAACGAGGAAAAAAGAGAAAGTTAGAGCGAGAGTAAGGCAGAGCACCACCATGTTGTGCAATAATCAATCACTCACTTTGGCACAAGTTTCACAGCTTTCTTCGGCTGAGCAGCCCGGTGCGCCTCTCTGCGCTTGTAATCATTTCCATCCAACAAAGACTGAAGATCTCCTAAGAGCAAGTTAAAGTCGTTTCTCATCAAAATATGGCATTTGACTTTTGACTTCGCAATGCATGATGCTGTTCTTTTATCACTAGAAAGTAAAGCCAATTCTCCGAAAAATTTGCCACTTTGTAGGGTGACAACAGGTGATGATCCTTTTGCTTTTATGAATACATCAACACTTCCTGAATCTATCATGTAGAAGATATCACCTGGCTCGCCCTCTCTTACAATTGCGTGTCCTGGTTCGTATGTTTCTGTGAGACATGCCAGGGCTAATGTGCTTATTTCACTTTCACTTAACAATTCACTGAATGATTTGTCTTTAATTTTGACCTGAAAGGAAGGAAGAAAAGCCAGTTGAGCAAACAAATGCGGAATATGCATACCCTAAATCAATGCTGCCAAGTCAAATGAACTTACCTTCTTCAAAAAATTAACCTTTTCATCCATTCGGCGAGTCTTAAAGTCACTTGTGATTGCTCGAAATGCTGTACGGCTGATAGACCAAAGCTTACAAAAGTAGCGAGCACGAATAGTAGCCGACCGAGGACAACCATATAAAAGAGCAATTTCACCGAAAGTTACTCCCGAATACAGAGTTACTTTGTGTACATCTTGTTCATAAACATCGACAGTACCTCTCTCCATAAAGAAGAATCCATCACCCTCATCCCCTTCTTTGATAATAGTTGATCCGGCAGAAGCCTCGCTAGGAGCAAACACTTCAATTAATTCTTCAAGCTCCTCGTCGGAGCAGGCTTTAAATAAGATATTTGTCGCAATTGCTTCGCGAATCATCGTCTTCTCTTCATCGGTTTTTTCGACTACCTTTTTCACGTATTGAGTATTTGTATCTCGACTAACGATTGCAAGACGCCCCTTACGCTGCTCTCTCTCGAGCGTCCTCGTCGATTTCGCTTTTGCAGCTGTCAAACATAAAAATAATGTTCACGGAAAGAAATATGAGTCGATAAAGCATGTAGTGTATCAACAAATCGGACATACAAATTACACTCACGCATTTTTCGCTTGGGCTTATCTACCATACCCAATTGTACCGCCATGGACTTTGCATGCTCTCCGAGAGGTTCAGATGTAGGTATTGAAAAGGAGTCTTCAATTATATCCTCGAAAGCTACTGTTGCGGATTGAGACGTCTGCTTTGATGAAGTTTTGGATGTTTGCGAACTCTTCAGTATAGAATTAGCGGCATCAGTAGATTCATCAGTTTCGTCCTCTGCTATGACATCGAGGAATAGATCCATTCCACTTGATCTACGCCTTGACTGAATTGGCTGCACTCCTGCTGGAAAATCAGGTGCTGAAGTTTTTACGGGCTCAGTGTTTGTTTGATTGCTGGGAGGCTGCGATGGCATGTTTGGGCCATGATCAACATTATTTCGAAGTGAAGATTTTGGCACCGCAATAGCTTGTTCTACACTCTGTGGCGTCTTCGGAAGTGGTTTGCCCATCATTTGTTCAGCACGTAATGCAGAATTTGGAGATATTGGTTCAACCGTGGGGGAGGAGCTCTTTTGTCTCTCTTCTTCCTTCCACGCAGCCTTTGAAGCTGGCAATATACTATCGCTATTTCGCCTTCGGCTTTTGTCTACTGATATCTCGGGAGTTGTCCCCCCACTGTCTACAAAACTGCGCTGCCTGGTGGGAGCAGATACCATCGACGATGTATTGATTGATAGCTCAAAGGGTATCGAATCATAAGTATCAGTTGGTTTCTTCTTGTAGACCCGTCCAATGATTTCCTCTTCTCCGTCACTCATTGTATCGTTTGACCTATCAGAATTGTCAAGCATGTTAGACATTAATACTATAGCATCTTCTGATGCCATGCTCATGCCACCATCAGATCCAACACTTCTGTTGCTGCTAATCCGCGAGATACCTCTACGGGGACCAGAAGATGAATCGCCAGTTTTAGTGGGAACAGAGATCGGAACGTGTTGAATTTGAATATCATAATTATCTTCATCACGCTCATTCTTGCTGTCGATATTGTTGTTTGGTGACGTCGCCCCCGTTCCATTTGCAGCTGCACGTGACGATGCCTGAGATTGATCACCATTACCAAGCTGTTGCTTAATTTGATACGTCGTCATATCGACTGGTTCATCCTCCATCAGAGCGGCAAGCATTTCGCTTCCCGTAGATTCTGGTCCCGAGCTCGCAAAGGAACTCCCATCGCCGCCGCGGCCAAAGCCGCAAATGAGATTCGCATTTAAGGTCTCAGTCTCAGGGACCTCCTTTGAGTCATTGTCTCCTAAAGATGCACCTGCAGTGGCGGAGTCTCCATCGATGGATTCTGCATGTCCCCGCCGTGGACCAAATCCACAGATGAGCGAATCTGATTTGTCGGAGTCATCATCGTAAGACTGCTTACTCGACATTTAGCTTTCAAAATTATCTCAATTTAACAACTTTATCCTGGCATACTTATGGCATATCATATCTTGTTTCTATTTCACGACTACTAGAAGCAGCATCCTAACAGATGCGGTACTTTTGTCAAAAGTTTGAAGGGAAATCAGTCAAGCTCCGATAAGATCGCGGGTCGCGAGTGAAGTGATATGCAGTGATACTCAGTGCAACGAGTAAAGATAGAGGCTGTCCGAGCAATTTTCTGCAAAGCAAACAAACAGCCCTGCAAAACAAGGGCCAATTCCCCGGTCCCGTGGAGCAGAAAAGAAGTCTTGCGCACTTGTGTCGTTTCCGCATCGCACTTATGGCGATTGATTAGCGACATTAACCTAGATTTGAGTTGAAGTGTTTTGCTTCGTGCTTGAGCTTTTGAGCTTCGACTTCATCTACGCAATCTTACTTTACAATCACTTATCCACGATGACGATGATGAGAGGAGGTCGTCATAGTCAGCCGCACCACGCCGGTCACTTCTTCTTCATATGTTGCATGTTATGTTTTGCTGCAACGCATGCATGGATGACGGCAGGAATACACAACAGCAGATTATCGTCGAAACTACGTCAGAGTAAAGATGACACAGAGAAATCCTCTACAACATTGGACTTTATCTCGTTAGATGATGCAAAGTCCAGCTCAAAGTTTGGTGACTTTATCCCGTTGAGTAAGCCGGAAGATTCGATGGATACTGCACAACAGGGGGAGGGAATATTAACAAGCCAGAACCTTTCTACACACAACAGTGACAGTTCTACCGAAATGGAAATTATAAAGAAGAACAAACTGCGCAATGTAATTATTGCTGTTTCATCGTTTGCATTTGCAATCGCAAATTTTGTTTGGCAGCTCACACATCCAGTCACAGCAGTATCTATATTGGTATCTATGGAGAACAAGTCGGCACCTCTCACCTCTATTGGGAACAATGGCAAGCCAACAGTGATTGATTTTTGGGCGCCTTGGTGTTCGAATTGTAAAGTAGCAGCACCAACGTTACAGGCTGTGGAGGAGCAATATGGAGATAGTGTCAATTTCATCATGGTAAATGGTGATGACGGAAAGAATTGGCCCTTAATTCAATTGTTTGGCGTGGATGCAATCCCTCATCTGGCTCTTCTTAGCGACGAAGGTGACGTTGAAACTGCGTTAATCGGTCCCATGTCTAGGAACGTCCTCAGGGCAGACATTGATGCATTATTGACAAAACGTGAGAACTGTGAGGCTGCTCCTGTTTGTCACGAAGAACTTCCTTATAAAATGTATGATGCGTTCAGCAAGAGAGAGAGCCGAAATATCAATTTTCAGCGAGCCATGGATGAGATAGAGAAATCAAGAGCAATGTCGGGCAGTCAGCAATAATTCGAGAGCGCCTAACGTGAGATTATCACATAACA
This sequence comes from Skeletonema costatum, assembly GCA_018806925.1. Taxonomy (NCBI): domain Eukaryota; phylum Bacillariophyta; class Thalassiosirophyceae; order Thalassiosirales; family Thalassiosiraceae; genus Skeletonema; species Skeletonema costatum. The sequence continues at coordinate 15,904 of JAHBBA010001238.1, forward strand.
AATAATTTTGAACCACATTTGAAACTTGGCACTGTGATGTCAGATCATTGGTCTTATCATCTGCATATGATGTGTACTGAGGTAGGCCCCATAGAGAGGTTTAAGCAATAGAATTTGAAAATAGTTCTACAAAGTGGACAAAGAGTAAGAAGTTTATGCAGTCAAGTCTTTTCAATGAAATACTATTGCTTAACGGTATGACTTTTGGAAACGAGCGCGAGCACCACGTCCTCCGTACTTCTTGGGTTCACGACGACGGGGATCGGCGACAAGAAGGTTTCTATCATAAGCCATAAGAGTTGCCCTCAATTCGTTTTTGCTGCTCTCGTCAACATACTTGGCGTAGTATGCAACAATTGATTTAGCAATAGCTGATCGGATGGCGTAAATTTGTGCAGTCATACCTCCTCCCTTAACTCTGATACGGATGTCAAGGTTGGCGAACTTGTCCTGTCCAAGGATAAGAACGGGCTCGAAAGCCTTCAAACGAAGGCATTCTGGCTCAATGTTCTCAATGGGCTGACCATTGACCTTGATAAGACCACGGCCTTGCTTGGCGAAAGCGCAAGCAGTGGCGGTCTTTTTCCTGAACGCAAGGTAAGAAAAGAATAAAGGTTAGATGATGAATTGCTTGAAATCATATACCGTTGCCACAGCCAAAGTACAATAAGTACTGCTGGGATGATACGATCGAAGAGCGTTCAATATGAAAGCGCCCATCGCGTGGATGTGTGGTGTTGTTGCACCCATCTATTTCATCTCAGCATCAAATCTGCACCGTTGTCGACGGGATCAGATTCATCACGTAGTAACATTACTATTACTACGCGATGAAATTGGCTACTTACTTTCCGAACACTTGAACTGATTGAGATTCCGGCATGGTTAATTACTATTACGTGATATCGCAAGCAACAACAACAAGGTCGAGATGGTGAGGTTGATGAAGAGGTGTAGGCCCAAAACGAAGGTCCTACGTAGGAATTAGTAGGTTGGAGCCGGCCTAGTAAGTGGTAGGATATTTTTTGACCTGTTATTTTAGGAACACAAACAATCTCCTTTTACAGGGACTCCCATTTGGACTGAGAACCGGCCATCGAGTGAAAAATGCCATGCATCCTGCTTTGTTTTCGTTCCGGCGACACAACAGCGGCAGAACCTGCTAGTTATGGAACACTAACACAATACTTGTTCGCAGAATACTACCTACGGTAATCTAGCAGTGTAAAATATCATTAGGATAACAAAATTTAAGCTGTTTGAGCTACAGGAGCTGGGGCAAGGCTCTGCCACAAAGAGAAAATGGTATTGAGGCGCATTTTATCGAGGAGTCCTTCAAACATGGCAAACGATTCGCTCTTGTACTCGTCTGCAGGATTGAGATCTTGGTACTTTCTCAGGAACACATTTTCCTTCAGGTTCTCCATGTTCTGAAGGTGATCACTCCATGCGTTATCCATGGATATAAGAGTGATGTAATTCGCAGAACGGGCAAGAGATCCAGTCGGCCTTCCATCCAACTTGGCCTTTTCATCGAGTTCCTTAACCTTGGCTTTGAAGATTTCTTCGACAGCTACATTGAGGAAAGTAATTACCTCTTCTTCTTTTGATCCAGCAATGTCTTCTGCTGAAATAACTGGGATAACAGATGGGAAGAATTGCCCAATCTTTTCCATCACTGTATCTACCTTGACAGTGCCATCTTCATTGACTTGTGCCTTGACAATGTCAGCGACGGTGTCCTTGTTGTACTGATCAACAATTTCTATCGTTGCCTCAGGAGTACTGAATAGAAGTTTTTGTCTTCTCTTGTAAAATAGCTTACGTTGGTCATCAAGAACATCGTCAAAGTCAAGAATTTGTCCTCGGATATCACGGTACTTCTCTTCCACAGCGAGTTGCACCTTGTCAAGCGCATCCGTGACTTGAGGAGCTTCAATTGGCATGTCTTCTGATACACGGAATGTTTGCAGGATATTCTTCAAACCATCTCCACCAAAGATCACAAACATGTCATCTTCGAACGACAGAAAGAAGCGTGATGTTCCTGGATCTCCCTGGCGACCAGCACGACCACGCAGCTGGCCGTCAATACGGCTACTTTCATGTCTGTTCGTACCCATAACGTAAAGACCACCGCGAGACTTGACAGCTTCTTTCTCAGGAGATAATTCTTCCTGAAAGATATCTTTCACAGCTTGTGTTGCATCTCTGAGCTTGACAATATAGGCTGGGTCATCTTCACCTTCGGTCGTATCAGTTGCAACTGTCAATATCTCATCAAACCTGATAGCAGTGAGGTCGTCAACAAATTCTTTCTTCACTGCGATGGCAGCATCCTTTAACATAAACTTGGCATCGTCACCAATATCACATGGGTAATAATCATCGCTTGGATCTGGTGGATAAAATGATCTCTCTTCTGCTGACAAAATTCCTTCATCGAAGAGAAACGCGCGGCACTTGAGACGTGCCATAGTGCTAGGACAACCTCCAAGAAGAATATCAGTACCACGTCCAGCCATGTTGGTTGCTACTGTAACGACACCAGGGCGACCCGCCTGAGCGATGATTTCACCTTCACGGGCTGCATTTTCCGGAGAAGCATTCAAAAGCTCTGCCTTGATTCCTTCCTCAGCCAATGCCTTCACAATGGCTTCACTCTGCATAACAGAAGTTGTACCAACAAGACACGGGCGTCCATCTGACTCCCCACCACCCGCAGCCACAACCTCTTTCACAAGCGCATTGTTTGCAGCATTGCGCGTTTTGTACGCGACATCGGGGTAATCTCTGCGTGCAATAGGAAGTGCGGTGGGCACGGGCGTTACTTTGAGATCATAAGTGAACTCAAGCTCCGCTGCATCCGACATGGCTGTTCCTGTCATTCCCGAGAGGCGTGTGAATTGACGGAACAGCGACTGGTAGGTCACCTTGGCAATTACTTTGCTCTGTTCACTAACTTCAATACCCTCCCTTGCTTCAATACTCTGATGAAGTCCATCGCTCCACCTACGTCCATCCAACACACGCCCAGTAAACGAGTCAATGATACCTACACCTCCATTATCAGGAAGAACAGTGTACTCAATGTCCCTGTTGAATAACTCCTTCGCTTTCACTGCATTGAGAATGAACGGCGCCCAAGCACCTGATGCATCTGACGGTTCCTCAAAGAGACTTGCAACACCCAAGGCTTTTTCGCAATCTTTGTAACCTCTTTCGTTAAAGACACAATTCTTGTTTTTCTGATCAACTGTGTAATGAACACCCTCCTTCAAGTTCTCAGCGAGAGTATTGGCAGCACGATACTTGTTGGCTGGGGCAGGAACTTGCTTAGAAATGATGAGTGGGGTACGTGCCTCGTCAATCAGAACCGAATCAGCTTCATCGACAACACAGAATCCCTTGAATTCTCCAGTGTTACCTGGCAACACCGTCTGTGCTGGACTGAGAGCCAAATGATCACGAAGATAGTCGAATCCTAGCTCAGAGTTCGTTACATACACAACATCGCAAGAGTAGGCCTTCTTACGCTCTTCTTCTGTCATTCCAGCTTGGATCAACCCTACAGAAAGACCAAGGTAACGATGCACTTGTCCCATCTTCTCCATATCACGACGTGCTAGATAGTCATTGACTGTGATAACAAATGAAGGCTCTCCTGCGAGAGAGTTCAGGTAGCATGGAAGTGTAGACACAAGTGTCTTTCCCTCTCCCGTGGCCATCTCGGCTAAACGTCCATCATGCAGAATGAGACCACCCATAAGTTGTACATCGTAATGGCGTTGTTCGATAACTCTCCACGCTGCCTCCCTTACAACTGCAAATGCTTCCTCAAGAATAGGACCATTGATATCTTCTCCTTTGGCCAAGCGCTCCCTAAATTCTTTCGTCTTGGCAATCATTTCTTCATCTCCCAATTCTTCGATGGTAGGCTCAAGATCATTGATCCTGTTCACACGCTCCTGTAATGTCTCAATATATTTATCATTGGCTGCCTTACGAGTTTTGTCATCTTGTCCTACTACAAAATCTTCCATGAAGCCCATGGATAGAGCAGAAGAGGACGTGGTAGAAAGATCATTACGAAGTGCCCGAGGAAGCAAGTTGCTGTGAAGGAATGTTGGATTTTTCGAGAGCCTACTTGACTTCGATACTGGCGCTACATAATATGAAACGCAAAGAGGAGCCGCTGCGGAGAGTGCAAGCAGGGCTGCACCTTTAGAATACCCAACCATCTTAGCCCAATAATATCTTTGTCTTCGTAAGAACTTATGTTATTGTGAGTTGTGCAAGGAATGCAAAGCACTTGCATTTTTGACATGGGAACACTCCGTCAGCCGAGCGATAACACGCATTTCACTCACATCTCTAGGTTACCAGAGTCTACTGAGTCATACTATCTTCTGTCGCTTCGCTTCGTTCGCTTCGTTTTCGTTGCATCGATGAGATCGATGCCATCAATCAACTAATGAGGTAGATAACTTATCAGGAGACCTACGCCATTGTCCATCCCATGCAGCAGATGAAGATGATAGATATAAGTGGATTCACCGCTACTACCTGCCTGTTGTTGTCGGTTCTTCAAATTCCAGTCGAATCGTTCCTATCTGGTCCATCAAGAGATGTGCGCATCAACTCGGCAAGAACATCACTATCTTCCACAGTTGAACGAAAAGTAAGCAACCCTGCCGAATCGTCATCAAATACCGAACCATTGCACGCAAAAGACCCAGCAATAAGTCGTCTTATCGGGCTGGAAGAAGATCGTCAACGAAACGGGCTTGAACTAATTGCTTCGGAAAACTTTGCAAGTGCTGCAGTTAAGGAAGTACTTGGTAGTTGCTTAACTAACAAGTATAGTGAGGGTCAAGGTGAGACATCATTCGGAGCATCATAATTGTTATATACAATTCTTTGCGTTGTCACTAACTTGTTCTCCTTAACTACTCAGTGGGAAAGCGGTATTATGGGGGAAATGAGTATATAGATGAAATTGAAAGTCTCTGCATGGAACGCGCTCTTGATCTATTTGGGCTTGATCCCTCTGTGTGGGGTGTCAATGTCCAGCCTTACTCTGGAAGTCCTGCGAATTTTGCTGTCTACACCGCTTTGTTACAACCACACGATCGCATTATGGGTCTTGATTTGCCATCAGGAGGTCATTTAACACATGGATTCCAAACACCCAAAAAGAAAGTCAGTGCTACCAGTGTCTATTTTGAATCAATGCCGTATGTTGTCGACTCATCTACCGGAATTGTGGACTATGATGATATGGAACGACGAGCCAAAATGTTCATGCCCAAACTGCTGATTGCTGGAGGTAGTGCGTACACTCGTGAGTGGGATTATGCTCGCATGCGTCAAATTGCTGATAGTATTGGTGCTCATTTGATGGTCGATATGGCACACATTTCTGGCCTTGTTGCGGGTAAGGTGGTTGTAAATCCATTTGAGTATGCTGATATCGTAACTAGCACAACGCACAAAACCTTGCGAGGTCCGAGATCTGGTATGATCTTTGGAAAGACAGAAATGATGGATAGAATCAATCAGGCAGTATTCCCTATGCTTCAAGGTGGACCGCACAACCACCAGATTGCAGCTTTGGCCGTGGCACTAAAGGAAGCCTCTTCACCTGATTTTGCTGTATATGCTTCCAATGTAATTTCCAACGCCAAGGCTTTAGGGGCAGGGCTTGTCAATAGAGGCCACAAACTTGTAACCGGTGGAACTGACAATCATATCATCTTGTGGGATGTCAAGTCTACAACTGGCTTGACTGGTTCGAAAGTGGAGAGAGTACTTGAATTAGCAAGCATTACAGCCAACAAAAACAGTATTCCTGGAGATACATCCGCAATCAACCCCGGAGGTGTGAGGCTAGGCTCGCCAGCTCTGACAACTCGTGGTTTAGGCGAAGAAGACTTTGATATGGTAGCTGAATTTTTGCATAGGGGCAGCGATCTTGCTGTTCGAGTAAATGAGTTTGCGTTGAAGGAGTCGTCCAATGGTAAAGTTCTGCTTAGAGATTTTGAGGCTGTCATAACAGGCGACGCATTCAGAGAAGAACTAGAATCACTGAGAACAGAAGTTGAAGAATTTGCATCGAAGTTCGCAATGCCTTAAATATTAGATTTACGTCGTAAAGAACAATTGCAGCAACCCTTTCAAATACATGACAATTTCATTAGCTCCGAGTTTACTCTCTCCATAAATGCGATCAACGAAGGTTATCGGCACGTCTCCAATCTTCATTCCTGATTTGTGTGCTCTAACGATTATCTCCATTTGGAAAGCATATCCCTTCTGTTTGACTTGTGGCAAAATTTGTTCCAGTGCATATCGCTCATACAATCTGAAGGAACCTGTCAAATCAGATGCTCCACCCGTTGCCAACAGAAATTTTGCCAAAAAGTTTGCCCCACAAGACGTTAATTTTCGATAAGTATCCCATCCTGCAACACCTCCCCCTCTGCTGTATCGAGTTCCAGATACAATGTCCACCTTCTTCGTTGTTGAATCCATAACAGCTATCATTTCTGGAATGAATTTAGGATGATGACTTAGGTCTGCATCCATTAAAATTATCCTTTGGCCAGAGCTAACTTTCAGACCTGCTGAATAGGCCGACCCTAGGCCCAACTTTGCGGCACGGGAAACAATTTTGATGTGATCCTTGCCAAAGATGCTTTGGAGAGATTGTGCAACATTGAGAGTTTTGTCTGGGGAATTATCATCTACAACAACAATCTCATAGTTCAACTTGGCATCAGTGAACGTATCATGGATCAGCTGTGTCATAATTGGGAGGTTTTCGCGCTCATTGTAAGTTGGAAGAATGATTGAATATAACATATTGCTGGAGTTTGTAGATATTGACGTTAGACAAGCACCTTCTTCGGAAGTTGACGATGCAGGCGAATTATCTATCGTAGCTTGGGTGCTGCTGACCAAAACAACCAAGGAAAAAGCACAGGCGATGACAGCGTAGAAGAGGTGACGAAGGTTGTTCATCTACCAACTGATGAGATTCAGCGCAGTCTTCACAATATATCCCAACTCTGCGTAGCCTGCAGCAATTAATTTTATGCAACATGGTGGGGTTGTTTGTAACACCACCGTTGATGTAACACGTGTACAAGTAACCAGTAACAAGTAACCAGTAACAAGTAAACAGTAACAAGTAACAAGTAACAGTAACCAGTAACAGTAACCCGTAACCAGTAACCAGTAACCAGTAACCAGAACCGTATGTAACGTAATAACATGTAACACTACAGTGTAACACCAGGTAACACGTCATGACCATTCACCAAAACACGCCATCGCACAAGCCACCGGTAGATAGGCCACCCATCAACGTTGATCACTGCTACTTACCCTCCTCCTACCGCCCTCCTTCCAGAATAGAATGCTTATTGATACTACGTCTGATTCAAAGGGGCTCTAAATTTTGCGTGAGGTCGGTTGCTTGTGTAGTTTCAGTTGCACTACTTTTGAAAGACGTCGGTCGGCTGCTAAGATGTTCATGTCAAATCAATCTTCGTTTGGTAGCCTCACTAAGAGCAAGAAAAAGAAGAGGAAGAAGAAGAGCAAAGGATCTACACCACCGTCTCAACCTATCAATGGATTTCATCGTTCAGATGACAATCTAAAATCTGAGCCTGACGGGAAGGATGAAGCATTCTCGAACTTACCGCAGGAAGACATACGTTTTGTATTCCCCCGTCAACCTAATTATTCTTCAAGCAAACAGATACCTTTTCTGTTACCTGGCCAGAAGCAACTTTTGAATAGAAAGGATGACAACAATGATGCTTCTCAAAACGAGGGAACAGAGCAGCCGGAAGTAAGCACAACAACAACTGCTGTAGATGAATCCATTGATGATATTTTTGGTCACTCTACGAAGAAGAAAACAAAGTCTAAAGAAGCCAAGCCGAAAGAAGCCACAATTGCATCAAAAGCTAAGACTGATGGCGATAAGATTTTATCAGAGAAAGCGCAGGAATCCAAAAAGCAAGACTCTAAACAAAAACGCAGCGAAACTAACGAACCCAGCTCAAACTTAAAGCACGAGGGAGAAACAAATGGAGCGATTCAAACTGAAGAAAACAGCGACAAAATGATACTGGCCCGGTCCGTACAGGATGCAGTAAACGACAAAGTAGGAAGAAGGCCCAGAGCAAACTCGACTGATGGGGAGCTTAACTTGCCCCAGCATGGACTTTGCGATGAAAGATCTGTCCAACTATCTCACAGATGGGATTTGAATCGTCTCTACAATTGCAATGGGTCACACAAAGTTGCACCTCCCAGAGGTCTTGTCAACTTGGGAAATACCTGCTTTTTGAATGCAACGTTGCAGTGTCTAGTGTATATGCCATCATTTTGTCAATCAATTATTGACTTACCTCCTAGCTGCTATGAGTCAAAGAATGGCGGAACTCAGAGACACGGGCAACGGATAACGATGATGTTGCGGAGCTTCTTGAGAGTTGCACACGGAATCATTCAAAGAGAGAAAAAGGAACCGCCTAAAACAAAGGCATTTGCCCCGAAAAACATCTTCAAAGCGATTACATCTTGTAAAATCAATGGCCACCGATTTCGTGCGGGTAGACAAGAAGATGCTCATGAGCTGTTAGGTAAGTACAACAGACGCGTGGCATTTCATCTTACATGGTAAATTTTCATTTCTCACCTTCCTTGTTTGTATGTACAACAAATAGTTCACCTGTTGGATGCCATGCACGAAGGGGAGTTGTTTGCAGCTGGTATCAATCCTAATGCGAGTGGGTGGCGTGATAAATTGCCCATACCTAGATTGGACGAGACAACGTTTGTCCACCGCATATTTGGAGGTTATTTTCGGAGTCAGCTCAAATGCAACAAATGTGGGTACAAATCCAACACTTATGATCCTTTTCTCGATCTTGCACTCGAAATTAGTAAGAAGCACATCGATAGTCTGACTTCTGCATTCAAAGAATTCACTCGAAGAGAAAAGCTCGACAGTGACAATCAATGGAAGTGCTCTGGTTGTAAGAAGAATGTGTGCCCGACAAAACATTTGAGCGTCTTCCGACCTCCTCTCACTTTATGCATACACCTCAAAAGGTTTGGGTTTGGCCGTGATGGGTTTCATGGAAGCAACCATTTTTTCCATCGCAGCTCCAAGGGACTGAACATGATGGGAAATAGAGGATCAAAAATATCAAAGAGAATTGAATTTCCTGCACAATTGAGTTTACCATTGAGTGATGGGCGAGTGTGTGATTACACACTCACTGGCATTATCGTTCATGTCGGAGGAACTGCAACTTCCGGCCACTATACATCTTACGTGAAGCAGCCCGGAGCTTCCTCCAAACTGTGGTATCATATGGACGACTCTTTTGTTACCGAGGTATCAGAGAAGACTGTTCTGAAGCAGCGCGACGCTTATGTTTTGTTTTATACGAGAAAGGAAGTCAAATTGGAGTTCCCACAGCCACCTTCTAGGGAGAGGGTCCCTCGCAACGGCGTGAAAGAACCACATACAGAGAGCAAGTTGAAAGGAACGAAGAAAGATCCACCTCTCGACGACGCGCCGCAGCAGAGCCCTAATGAAGAGCCCGAAATAAAGAAACCAAGGTTGATTCCACCACCATCTCCAGGCAATGAACCATCGGCAATGAAACATTTGAACGAAAGAAACTCTAGCTCATCTGACACGTCCACGTCGTCCTCTGATTCATCGTCCGAAAAGAACACGCTTTCTGACGTCAAAAAGTCGCTAGAATTTGCCCCAAAAGAAGAGGTAGTACCCTCCCCCAAACAGCAGAAACAAAGCAAGCAGGAGAAAACGATGAAGGGAAACAATGTTGAAGTCATTCTGTCTCGTGGAAAGAAGAGGAAAGCATGGAAGCCACCAGCAGCAATGAAGCTATCGTCAGAAGCGGACAATTTGCTGCTAGGAAATATCACAGTGGGGAACTGGGATAGTGAAGAGAAACCAAATTCATTAAGAGACGTTGCTGCGAAGGAAATGGAATCAAAAGCGAGATCTAGAAAGAGAAAGATGCATCTTGATCGCTGGGATGCTGCGATTGATGAAGGTAAGACGAAGAAGGTGAAAGATAAGAGCAATGAGGGTGAAATGCGTATGAACATGAAGCAGACAAGCGATAAGTTCCAACGCATTCAGAGAGATATGCAGACAATGAGCACAGGACGTGCAAAAGGCTACAGATCAAAAAATGATCCCGAAGGTCGCGTATCTTCATTTAAGAAGAAGAAGCGAAAGTCGATGAAGCGCTAAGATTATGTGTTTATGCAATGCACTATAAAATATTAATTCTAGTATTCTTGTAGGAAATAGATCATTACTATGAACAGTGTTTACTTGTTTTCAATATATCTGCAGTACCACGAGAGGATTTGTTTCATGCAAAAGAAAAGACATATAGATGAATAGTGCCTAGAGATGTTGACCGGTAGGCTCAAATGAGGGTGCGTCGATATTCAACGCAGGGGGTTGATCCACCATCGTCGTGGGCATGTTGCCGTACTGGTAATGATATGCCATTTCATCTTCATAAACAGGATATCCACAATCAAAGTTTTGATAGTAATAGTCTTGATAGTAGTATCCCAAATCATGATAGTAATGTTCGGGATAAATGCCATCATAGCTTCCATAGTGAATGTTGGCTGCGATATTCTCAACATCTTGTGCGGCTGCGACCGAGTCCTTTTTCCTGTTGAATTTCTTCTTGTTGTTCTTACCTCCACTACTCTTCCGATTGAGTGGCGCAACAGTAGCTTCGGAGATCTCCACCACCACGGCTGGCGGCTTCACCCCCAAGACATTCTTTTTGCTTCCCCTCTTCTTACCTCCACTGCTGCGATACGATTTCTTGGGTTGTTGTTTGCTGCTGGGTGAGACGTCAACAGCGGCCGATGATGTTTCCTCTTCATTTTTTTTACGCAACGTAACATCAACATCATCGCTACGCTTCATGGTCGTCTTTGATTTGGCTGACACTGTCCTGTCATCACGAAGGGCAAGCATTTCAAACTGTTGGCAGACTTCATTTTGGTGAATATTCTTATTGGACGTTGCATCGGCTGCCGTCATTGCATCTTTGTTCTTCGAACGTCCTCCACGAGATTGTTGCAAGTTTTTCTTATCCATTTTCACGTGAGGCTACTGTGCAATGTAGATTATGGACGGAGGGAGGAACGTCGTCAGCTTGAGAGAGAGAGTAAGAAGAGGCGTTGCAGCTGCCAACAACAGGTCGGCGGAGATTGAGGCGAGGACGGCTCGATGCAGAGATGAAAGGATCTTCCAAGATCTTGATCTTGGAGAAAAGTTCTGAGCAAAAAGAAAAGCAAGGAGATTCTTGTCCCATCCCTTTTTACTTTACGCATGCTGCGGCAGTTTCAGTTAAGAAAAGCAAGGAGATTCTTGTCCCATCCCTTTTTACTTTAGCATGCTGCGGCAGTTGAGGATGATGGCTGGATGGATGGCGGCAAGCGGCAACATGATGGCAATGGTACAATCATAATCCGCTATCACTCTATCTACGGAATCATGGCATCGCAAGCGACCGCCCCAGAAGGCACTAAACTCACCATCACTCTGCCCGATGACTTCCATCACCATTTCAGAGACGGGCCTTCAACGGCAAATGTCTTGGAACATGCAACACAGCAGTTTGGAAGGTGCATCGCTATGCCCAACTTGAGACCTCCCGTCACGACGACCGAGATGGCATTAGAATACCGTCAGCGTATACTCTCGAGCCTTCCGAAAGAACTCCCACATGGCTCCTTTGAACCTCTCATGACTCTTTATCTCACCGATAATACTTCTCCGGATGAGATCAAAAAGGCATTTGCAACTGGACACATCAAGGCCTGTAAATATTACCCGGCAGGTGCAACAACTAATTCTGATGCCGGCGTCACTGATGTGAAGAAGACATATCCTGCTCTTCGCGCAATGGAGGAAATTGGCATGGTATTGTGTATCCATTCCGAAGTCTCGACTCCAGGAATTGATATCTTTGACAGGGAGCCTGTATTCATTGAGGAGATCATTAAGCCATTGGTGAAGGATATGCCGAAATTGAAGATTGTTATGGAACACATCTCTACAAAAGAAGCTGTCGATTATGTCATGAGCGCACCGGACAATGTCAAGGCTAGCATAACTTGCCACCACTTGTTATACAACCGAAATGCTTTGCTTGTAGGTGGGATTAAACCACACTTTTACTGTCTTCCCATCCTTAAACGAGAGACTCACCGCGAGGCACTTCTAGGCGCAGCAACGTCGGGATCAAACAAATTCTTTCTAGGCACAGATTCTGCACCGCATGCAGTCGAAGTAAAGGAGGCGGCGTGTGGTTGCGCAGGTGCATACACTGCTCATTGTGCTGTACAGTTGTATGCCGAAGCATTCGACTCTATGGGAGCGTTGGATAAGTTGGAGGCCTTCTGCAGCTTTCATGGAGCAGATCATTATCAGTTACCAAGGAACACGCAAAAGATAACTATGGAGAAGAAGTCTTGGATTGTCCCGAAGCGCTACTCATTTGGAATTTCTCAGCTTGTACCAATTCGTGCTGGAGAGTCTGTGGCATGGAGTATTGTATCCAATTGAAATATGGCACGTTATATTAGCAGTAAGCATGTGCAACTTATTTTACAAAAGCATTAGCATGAATTTGGTATTATTTACTATCTAAAGATGAAAATGTCATCAGACGCAACGTCCAGGATGAGTAGTAAAGAGTTGGTGGTGCCCCTCAAACCTATGAAACACAGGAGTAATCACATCACTTTTTTAACAGCCACTCAAGACTTTCCATTTCATCTTCACTAGGGAATACTTTTGCTACCTTCTTCAAGGTTTCATCTACATCAAACAAACGGTTAGAAAGTTCATTGAAATTGTTGAGTAAATCCCCACATGAACGTTTGAGCAGAGCATTCTCTTTCCGCAAACGTTCCACTTCTTCTAGCAGAGCACGCATCTCATTGGGATCAATCGATGGGCCACGCGCAGACATAGTTTCCATCGGCCCAAATCTTTCATACTGACCATCTTCATACGTAGAATTAGCACCATCGTTAAATCTGTCATTAGGACCTGGAGGACGCCTGGGTTCCCTAGGCATAGGTCTCGACCGTGGCCCATCATAGTTATACTTGTCCATTGGTGTGCTTACACCTGATGCCAAGGCTCCCAGCCCCCTAACATTGGGATCAACCCCACGTGAACGAGGTTGAGATGCCGTGCTCCCCGCATTCGGCACATCCCATCCTCCAGGTGGATTATTTGCGCTGAAAGATCTACCATCATCACCAATAGAGCGTTTGTTGCGTAAATCTTCAATATAGTCAGATGCATGACGATCCAGATAGGGATTTCTTTCTCCTCCTGCATTACTTCCAGATTGCGGTGGCATAGATTGGAGTGCTTCGCCTCGTGCACTTTTTGTGGAGTACGCGGACTGAGAGGAGAACCCTTGCCCTACGTGCGCCAACGAGGCAAACATCAAGCCAACTGCTGCTTTCTTTATCATCATCACCATTGTCTGCTGTTGGGGAGTTAACAGTGTGTCGGCGGTGTGCTCGTGTTGCTGGTTGCTTCATCACGCGTTCGGCCGTTTGCTTTTGTTCTTTGATTGCAACGTTGCGCTTTTTGAATTTGTGACGGAGTGGGATAGGCTATGGAACACTCTGGTAATATGTCACATGATCTCTGGATTGGTGACACTCAAAGATACGCAGCGCATTGCATGCATCAAGATCAAGAGATGCTATTGTAATGATCATGCTACTCATGATGAGTTTATTGATGGAGTTCATCATCTAGCTTCGGTATTCCACACAAACATATCTCATTCACAATGCCAACCCATACTGTCACAAATAATGCGACCGGTGAGCAGCACCATGTCGTCTGCACTGACGCACCAGGAAGCCATCTTCTCGATAAGGACTGTATGCATGGTTCCGCTCTGGACGCGAGGAAAGGCTTTTCCACGTTCGAGGCAGAGTTCCATCCCCACGTCGGGCTGTATATGAGATCAATACACAGTTTTTCGTCGGTTGATGATAACAGTGGGAGTGAAAGTGTACTCTCCATCCTGAATTGGACATTACGATTTTGGTCGAACGAATCTCGCCGTGATCTTCTGCGACGTGACAATAATGGTGAGATATCTGCTCTTTACTGGGGTGTGGCCGTTGGAAGCTCCTGCAGAGAGCAAGGCGGGAGTTGGTACTCTCGCTTGGCAGTAATTGCATCAAAAGTTACCTCTTATTTTCGGGATCATCCAGAGGCTTCTGCGGGGGAGTCTTTTCAAGTGTTGAAGGATGAACTTGTGCCCTCCATCTCAACGAATGACGGCCTCTACATTTACATGCATGAGAAAGGAGTGTGCTCCTGCATGCAGTATGTGGCAGCAGCAGCGAGGGATGGAACGTATGAAGAGACTCCAATGCATGCAAAACCTCTCTGCGGTGGCTGCAAAAAGTCAGTCGATGTTACGAAGCGATGCAGTAGATGCAAGATTGCTTCGTATTGTAGTCGCGACTGTCAGGCAAAGGACTGGAAGAGGCACAAAAAAGTGTGTCAAGCTTTGTAAATGAGAGATGGGCACAGTTTTCAATACTCCTACTGATTTACACACACAATAATGTTTGAGTCCCTTCACTTCTTTGACTTGAACCTAAAGCTACAGACTTAAGCCATATCACATACACAATGTTTCACGCGCCAAATCTTTCATTCCCCTCAAGAAGAAAGTAGTAAGCCTTGATGTATACCTGCGGGAAATTCTCCGTCAAGTTCGTTCTATTGGCTAGTCTGTTGTGCAATAGTTACTTAGGTTGAAAGAAAACAGACACGACGATTTACATTATCATAACACTACTTGCGCCACATAAAGCTCATGATTCCCCAAGAGAGCGTCGGATGGCCTCAGCAATCATTTCCTCCTCTGTCATTTCGCCGTCACTCTGACCACTTGATCCATTATTCCCATTCTGATTCGATGCTGGTGGAGCACCTGCACCAGTACCACCTGCACCACCGCCGAATTGCTGAGACATTTGTTGAAACTGCTCCATCTGTCTACGCATATCGTCCGTTCCTCCGCCACCAAATGGATTCGCTCCTCCAGCTCCGGCTCCAGACTGCTGTTCCATCATACGGGTCATATTCGCTCTCATTGTCGGATCACTCATCATTTGTGTCACTTGTGAAATCATTTCAGGATTTCTCTGAAGCTCATTCAAAGCTTGTTGAGCCATGGGATTATTTGCAAAGCGAGGATCGTTGCGCATCATATTTTGAACCATTGGATTGTTCATCATTCCCATCATTTGTTGCATCGCGTTGGGATCGTTCATCATTTGTTGCATCGCAGCCATATCACCTCCACCAGGCATTCCGCCACCCCCCATTCCGGGCATACCGCCCATTCCGGGCATGCCACCAAATGCATTATTACTTGGTGGCACTGCTGCAGGCATAGAGGGCGCAGCAGCGGTACCAAAGTTGTTGTTGGGTTGAGTATTAATTTCAGCAACTTTACGAGTCACTTCTTCTCCTGCTGCTACAAGTCTTGGCCAAGCTTGAGCACTAGGTCTCAAGACATACACTTCATTCCCCTCTGTAGTCTCAATCGTAAAACCAGACGCCAATAGAAATGCCTCCCCACCTGTCACTCCACCCAATCGTTTATTGAATGCTGGATTTGACTTCTTGATGGTTCTATACTTTTCCTCCATGGGATGACTAACAATGTTTTTCAGTAATTTGTCAGCAGTGGTTAGAGCTGTGCGGTAAACATCATTTGAATTGGAAGTTCTCAAGGTCATCAAGGCTGAAGCAAGTGGAGATGCTTCGGTAGTGGCAGGAGCTGCAGCCGCAGCAGCTGTTGGCAGTGTGACAGATGCCCCCGTTGCAGCCGTTGTCGCAGTTGATGATGAAGGGGCAGGCTCAGCGGCAGCAGCAGCAGGCTTGCCCATGACGTGTATCACCATATCATTCTCCAATTTAAACTCCTTCAAAACTTCGCCAGTCTCCTTATCAGCAATAACACGACCGCGGTAAATGAGTTTCATTGTTGCAAGAGGTATGGATGTCGCCTCGGAAGATAACTTTCGCAAATCAGCTCCAGTTGCTTCCAGAGGAACATTGATCGACACGCGTGGTGAAGACGGGGAGGAGGTGAGGGATAGATACAGCGTGATGGACATGGTGATGGGGTAAGAAGGTGGATTACACAAGATGGAGGATAGTGGGTAGTGGCAATCTTTGCCATCTCGATCCAAAATTGATCGGCATCGAAGAGCAAAGAAGCTTTGTCGATAAAATGATAGGTCCTAAAAGGGACACATCTTCACGTCACCAGCCGAATTTGATCAAAATGAGAATCTTCCAAAAGAACAAATGCCAAGCGCATCTTTTCACCATGACGTTCTTCAAGAACAGTGGCTGATTGACAATCATACGTTGCCATAAATCCAAATTCAAAATAGCCGCTACGTCTCTTTGCTACTACTTGTCGTGTTCCTTACTTCAATCAACAATGAGTGCTCCTTCTCTAGCCAAAAAACCTCGTACATCCACGCCGGGCAAAAATGACGACGATGGCATTCCTGTCCCAGAGACGACGACTCTCGACTACGTCAATCTAACATCTCATACCGATTCCTTTGGTGTTGATCCCATTCCTGTCAGCTGGGGCCATCCAGATCCACTCGTCAGGGGACCAATCATTTGCACAGTACGCCACTCCTCCCAACGCAATGCCATCGGAGCACACTCGGGCTCCTATTGCATCTACACCGGTCTTGCTGTTGCGGCTGGCAAACTCAATCCTGACTATGTGCCAAATCTCAAGTTGACACGTCCAGTGTTTCAAATTGGGCCGCACAAATCTTGGTCGGATCCCAAGAAGGTTGCGTCAATTGATCCCTTTGGACATCTCACCACCGAAGTCTATGGAGCATACTTGGACAAGGGCTTTGATATTCGTCCAACAATTGCGGTTACCAAGGCGCATATTGATTTGCCCGAGACTCGTGAAGCAGTGGCAGCTGGACGTTTGATTCCTGATGGGAAAATCTTGATGCCAAATGGTCAGAGTATTGTTAGCAAGGCAGCAATTGAGCCTGTGTGGTATTTGCCAGAAATTGCGAGGAGGTTTGGATGTACAGAGACTATGTTGAGACAGGTAAGTGTTGTTTTATGTTTATACTGGTGTGCAGTTACTTGGATTCTCTTGTATGATTATGAATTTAGCTAACCATCTTCATTATATGTATTCTTCTACAATCATCAGTCCATCTTTCGAATGACAAATGGCATGTATCCAGAGCTCATCACGCGCCCTGATATCAAGATCTTTTTGCCACCTATTGGAGGTTTGACTATCTACATTTGGGGTGATCCAGACACTATTCCTGACGAAGATATCGAGCTCACTTGTCGTGTTCACGATGAATGCAACGGTTCTGACGTGAGTTTGATTTTATGCATTGTTTCATCATTCCTGACTGAGTATACGTATATGACTCACATTCCAATTCCTCATTTAAACAGGTTTTCGGCTCAGACATTTGCACCTGTCGTCCTTACCTTACACATGCTATCGAAGAGTGTATCAAAACTGCTCAAAGAGGTGGATGCGGAATCGTGATTTATTTCCGCAAAGAGGGTAGAAGTCTTGGAGAGGTTACAAAGTATCTCGTGTACAACACTCGCAAGCGTCAGGAGGGTGGAGATTCGGCTGAGAATTACTTTTCTTGTACAGAGCAAGTGGCTGGGGTACAAGATACTCGTTTCCAAGCGTTGATGCCTGATCCCTTGCACTTTTTAGGTGTGACAAAGATTCACAACTTTATCAGTATGAGTGACATGAAGTACAACGCTATCGTGAGCACAGGAATTGAAATTGTTAACCGAGTTGAGATTCCAAAAGAGCTTGTGCCTGCGGACGCGCAGGTTGAAATCACAGCCAAAGTTTTCCATGGCTACAACGCTGGTAAAGCTTATCAGGACATTGATGAGAAGGAGTTAAAGAAGACTGTTGGTCGCGAGTACGCGTACTGAGAATCCTTGGTAATCCACTTGAACACACATCTGCAATATAATATAGAAATTGAACAAAAATAAAAATGATACTACCATTACTAGAAGAGTCTTACTCAACCTGAAGACTGCTTGATATCTTCCAGAGAGTGAGAGAGAAAAAACATCCGTAGCTTCAGCCATGCATATCATGATATTATTAACATTAATGTGTGGTAATTGAAGGTCGCAGTTATGCTGCAACCTCACCTTCTTTACCACTCTCTTTACATAAGCTTGCTTTCTTGCTCTGATGCTGAATATCATCATCATCTTCTTCATCTTGCTCACCGTAAATCATCTCTACAGGTCGTTTCAATCCTGAGGATTCATCCTGGTCATCAACTGCCTCTTCATCATTTTCACTAGGAAATAAGTTGCTAGCTTCGCGAGGAAACGTCTCACATTCGTTCCTCTCCTCCGCCACAACGACCTTCTTTGGTGTTGGCTTCTTTGGCGTTGGAGCCTTTTTATCCCAGTCGCAAGCTTCTTCATCCACTGGTGGAACTTCTACTCCTAGACGATCAGCAAGCGCTTTACGCATTTCCAATAGCTCTAATGTGTCCGGCCCGCGACCATTCTCTTCATGAAACTTTCGCAAAATTTGCCCTAAAATGAGATTCATCATTCCTACCTGATGCTCTTCGTCGTCATATTCCTCATCACTCAGTTCTTCTACCTCAGGGTCATAATCTTCATCTTCATCTCCATCAGCCTTTGCTGTGCCGGCTTCTTCTTCATTCTCCTCTTCAGACGACTCCTCAGATTCTTCAAGGATAGGTGGCCCTTCGACGTCAGTGCGGCTAGCAAATTTGAGGTACTCCTCCTTGCTGTAGTCCAAGAAAAACTCGTCGTTGGCTGGAACAGAAACCAGCTTTTCCTCATGTTCTTCCTTTTCTTCAGCAGCTGCAGGTTTCAAATCAGAGACGATCTCGCCCTGTTCTTTACTCTCCTCCTCTTCATCATTGTCATTCTTTTCCTCATCATTGTCATTCTTTTCATCACCATCATCATCACCATCACCATCCAATTCCTCGGCAGTCTCAGCCACTCTGATCAACAGAATGTCGCCGCGTACTTCAACTTCATCAAATGGAGGTTGCAATGGATGTGGGTTCACTGGCGGAATATCACTCTCATCAAATGAGCTCTCCTCGTCCTCCCAATCTGGTCGACGCACCATGACCATGATGCCCTCGTCTTCATACTGCCCTAGGAAAGTAAAATCGCCACCCAAAACTTGTGCTACCATCGACTTCTTCGGCGTCGTGTCTACTTCAATCTCTTCCATATACCTCAATAGTGGCACGGATTCTCCGCGAAAGGTGTACTCGTCATTGCCGCCGTCCTTACCATCACTACTCGCCGGCTTTTTACTATTCAGCCGCGCCTCAGTCAAAGCATTTCGCAAATCTGGTTTCTCAACAAATTGAGATGTGTCCACACCAAATGATTCTAATTCTTGCTTCATTTCACGGATAGACATTTCGTTGACGTCGTCCTCACTTGGGTTACCAGCCTGAGTGCGAAGGAGGACGCACTTCACGATTGGTCCATCTGAGGACATGACACGCCCAATGTCGATGCCTCCAAGTACTTCACTCATGATGATGCTTGTATATTTGTTGAGGTCTTATCCAGTTCTTCTACCTTGAGTATATGCGTCTGACTATCACCTATACACAAACGTTACTACCCTGCACCAATGTTGATGCACTTTGTGTGTTCAGGTTGTGTATGTACCTCGACAATGTCTCGTGGAGGTTCAACCTCGAAGTATGTGCACCTTTTTTAAATATGCGAAGATGAAAAATCAGAAAGCCCTACTTGCTGGAGCAGCAGTTTCCCAGCGTCAAAAGAGTCAGTTGTACCCCTTACAGCTCGTGGCAAATATGATAGTTGCAGCTACTGCCTATTGCTTTGGTGTCTTTGTCATTGTTGTGCGAGGTGCAGCGGAGCTGGTGCATTGGTCGATGCAGAAGCCTTTTTTGGTGCCGCTTCGTTTTATGGCGGGAACGGGATGCTTCCTCCACCGCACCTTCATTATTTCCTCACCTCCACGGGTTCATCAGCTTGCAAACGAACCGTTACAACAATAGTTGCAGTAATCAGGCTGAAATAATATGGGCGAGGACGAAGATTTTGATAAACTGATCGATGGCATCAAAAATGTCGACGATGAGCCTGATCTGAGTGCATGCGAAAGCACTGAAGAGGCAGAGGCAAACGGTCTCGCACTCAAAGATCAGGGAAATGCCGCCCTGATGGCCGGCCATTACAATGAAGCCATCCATCTCTACAGTACAGGTCTATCGCACCTTCCCAACAATGCAATCATTTTATCAAATCGTGCTCTTGCTTATATTAAAGTGGAGAATTATGGTCTGGCTATACAAGATGCAACACATGCCATCGAGGCTGACCCTTCCTATCCCAAGGGCTACTACCGTCGTGGGAGTGCAGAGTTTGCATTGGGAAGAGCCAAGGCTGCCCGTAAAGATTTTCGTGCAGTGTGCAAACTTCGCCCCAAAGATAGAGATGCTCGTGGGAAGCTTCAAGAATGTGATAAAGCCGTCAGAGAAGCGGCCTTTGCGGCAGCTATTTTAAGTGACGAAGCCGCACCATTGAGTGACTCATTTAGAGCAGAGTCTGTGGCCGTCGAGAAAACTTACGACGGACCGCATCCTGCAGGAGAACTTCTTAGTGATACCGAAAAAGAAGCTGCGTTATTTGAACCGGGGAAACTACCACGGGACTTTGTCTTGGCTGCCATGGAGCATTTCAAGGACCAAAAAGTTATTCACAAACGATATGTGGCCCATCTTTTGATTAGCATCAAGCATTACTATGAGAAACAGCCTTCACTGTTGGAGATCCCAATCCCTGCAATCGGCCCAGATGAAAATGACCCAACTATTTCTCCACGATTGACTGTGTGTGGTGATACCCACGGACAATACTATGATGTGTTGAACATATTTGCTTTGAATGGATTGCCATCCAAGAACAACCCCTACCTATTCAATGGTGATTTCGTAGATCGTGGATCATTTTCAGTGGAAGTCATTCTATTGTTCCTCTTGTTCAAATTGTCTGATCCCGACTGCATTCACCTGCATAGAGGAAATCACGAAACAAAGAATATGAATAAGATTTATGGATTCGAGGGGGAAGTAAAGGCCAAGTATGATGATAAAATTTTCGATCTGTTCCTTGAGGTATTTTCATTTTTGCCGTTGGCATCAGTGGTGGGTGAAAAAGTGTTTGTTACCCATGGTGGGCTTCCAACAGAACCTGATGTTACTCTCTCTGATATTCGGAAGATTGAAAGAGGTTGCGAACCACCCAACTTTGGTCTGATGAGCGACCTCCTTTGGGCAGATCCTCAGCCATTCCCCGGAAAGAGTCCTTCAAAACGTGGTGTTGGATATTCATTTGGACCTGACATTACTGAGTCGTTCTTGAAGCTGAACGGCCTCCAGTTACTTGTGCGGAGTCACGAGGTGAAAGACGAAGGATATCTTGTGGAGCATGGAGGCAAGACCATTACAGTATTTTCGGCTCCCAACTATTGCGATTCTATGGGGAACAAGGGTGCATTTATTCACTTTGACGAAACTTGCGAGCCCAAGTTCACTCAGTATGAAGCCGTCCCTCACCCGAACATCCGGCCTATGGCATACGCAGCTGGAATGGGCGGGTTGTTTATGTGAGCAGGGGGAAAAAATAGATATAAAACTATATAGAAGCTTGGTGCATCTACTGACATTGTGCATGAAGGAGCAGCTTCCACAACTAAACACTCTTCTTGATCATCTCAAGGGAGATGTCTCCAAGACCAGTTTGCTGAGTTTGAAGGAGTCCCATTACTCGTGTGGTCGCTTCCAACCATCACCCATCATCACAACTCTCACGTACTCATCACCATGGCGGAAGAATCCCTACACGAGCGTTTGTCAAATCCTGCCCGACCAGTGTTTCTCCTAGGAGATGTCCCACCAGGAGAAGGGACGCCACCTCATAAATGCTCTGAAATTGCAAATAAATTCGTGTCAAGGTCACGAATGCTGGCTGCAGATGGCTACATTGTGTATGATATTCAGGATGAGCCAGGCCGAACAGATGAAAAGCGCCCCTTCCCCTTTCGTCGTGTCATGGATAGCTCTACTCATGCAGCCTTGCTCGCCAATCTCTCTGGTAGGGAATGCTTAGTGTACAAATGTGTTGCTGATCCAAACTTCGAAGGTTGGCTGGAAAACAACAAAACGATTGGTCATACTGCAATTAATTTAGTGGGCCGTGCATCCTCGGAAGGTAAATATGAAGGCCCAACTATTTCTGAGGCGATGAACATAGTGGAAGCGAAAGAAGACGTTCACTTTGGTTGTGTCTGTATCGCAGAGCGCCATACTCTCGAAGCAGCTCAACAAAGAGGCAAGACATATCCAACAGAACATGTGAACATGGTGAGAAAGATAAAAGCCGGTGCTAAATGGTTCATTTCTCAAGCAGTTTATGATGCCGAGCCAACTATCCGTCTATTGAAGGACTATGCAACTTTGTGCAAGCAAAAACGCATCGTCCCCAGCAAAGTAGTTTTAACTTTTGCTCCTGTTTCTCGGAAAAAGACAATGACTTTCATCAAGTGGTTAGGCGTTCGCGTCCCCATCGAAACAGAGGAGCTTATACTTAGCGCGGAGAAACCTATTGAGAAAAGTATCGAGTATCTTTGTGATGTGCTGCGGGAGATTCTCTCAGAATGCGCTGGAGTAGGTGTTCCGCTTGGAATATCATGTGAGAGTGTTTCTATTTTCAAGGCTGAAATTGATGGAGTTCATGAATTATTCCGTCGCCTCCAAACTATTATGTTAGACTCTAGTGGAACACCATGGAAGGTGCAGTGGGTTGAGGTGATGCCGCCTGCTGGGAAGATTGGTGATGATGGTGATGATGAGGGCGCCCTCGTTGCATTGGATCCGTCTGAAAAAGTTAGAACTTTGCTTCTTGGCATTATGGTGGGGACTGCTACAGTTTCATTAGGGGTTATTCTCGGAGGCAAGGGCAAACGTGCATAATCATAATCGATAGTGTAGAAGTGGCTTATTTTTACTGTCGTGGCAAGCCATCGTAGCTGTTTGGTAGATCGTGGTCGCTGCTATCGCTAGTCAGAGGAGGAGGCTCGTCATCACTCATACTTAGTCCTGAGGGTGCAGCACTGTCGTCGCAAAATAAAAATGAATCGCTTTGGTTATCAATTTCCATATCATCATTGCGATCGGACGTCGACGAATCCTTTTCTGACGCCAAAGCCATTCCTCTGGCCATATCCTCAACAATTGCTTTGTCACAATTGAACGTGACGTCTTTTCTTTTGTAGTAAAGGCAATAAGCAGCGGGTGAGACAACCTCACTCTCATCTATGCCACTTGTAACTCTACTATCATCGAAGTTACACCATGTACCATCGTCACCTTTCGCATACGCAGTATAATGTCCACCTCCAACTCCACCAAAATGATTGCTCACAGCGTAAAGGTCATAGATCGGCTCCTTCCCTTCATCCCAGTGTGTAACCAATTCTCGGAGGTCAAGGTCATTCAGAGGAAAGTCAACTTGAGTATCCAATTTGTGCCGACGATGAGTGGTGGACGAAAAGTGGAATCTTTTCAGGTGAATGAAAAGGATAGGTGGTGCCCTATACAAGTGAATCTTCTTCCATGCTTGAACGTGTTCCTTGCATCGGTTGCAGTACCACATATCATTCTCTCCTAGCTGCTCCATTTCCCCATACTTGGTGATACAATCCATAAGTGACACATTTGCATCATCTGGTTGCATCTTTTCCTTTCGTTGCTGTTCCGTCAAATACTCTTCCTTGATAAATATAGCATCAAGATCGATATCATCTTGTACTTTGGAAGGCAAATGCACAAAGAGTGCATACATCTTCGCAAGGTCAATTTTCTCCACTGCCAACTCTTGTTCCTCTTCGTCAGATGGTTTGGCCAAGACAGGACATCCATTTACACTGGCAGTGTTACTTTCAGTCACAGATCCAATCGTGGTGCTCTCCAAAATAGATTTGTTATTCTTTGGTTCAACAGTCAGGACAGCTTGCCTAATGAGTGCTGTCAGCGGAGACATGCTTGCAAAGGATGCCGAGCTTTTTTCTACAGACCTGTCGGCAGAATCACCATTTGCGATGCTAGCACCATTCGTCAGGGCATGACTCAATCGACGTCCTATCAAATCACGAAGATTACTGAGGTTGACGTTTGTGGGGACTCTCGCAACAAAAGGCCCAATTTTCTGCATATCCTTCTTTATGGTAAACTGGAGTACCACCCCATCTTCACTCAAAGGCTTCTTCGTAGAACCTAAGCTAAGTATGAACTGCAAGTATTTCTTTGCGCAGTACTCAAGAACTTGTAGCTCCCTCGGAGTTCGGATGGTTTTGAATTGTTTGCTCATTTCCGAATATTCCTCGAGTGTTAGGGATTCGTCTTCGGTGCTGTCACGTTTAGGTTTGCTTTCATTTTGTTTAGCTTGGTCAGTGCCTTCCATTGGCACATCTTCCATGGGTACCTTGTCGGAATCGTCACTATCTGAGCACTTTTTACATCCTTGAATGAATTTCACTATCTTGGCATAAAACTCGTTGCGTTCTTCTTTCTTGCTTCGTGTTGCATTCAACAGTCTTGAGAATTCTATTTCGTTCATTTTCAATTGGCAGCTTTCCAACTCGTTTTGCCACTGTTCGTCTTGATCAAGCTTGCGTTTCTCCGCTGGGTCAAGTGAGTTGCTTTCAATTTGCTGCGGAGTGCTGTCACTAGAAGTGGTAGATTTGTCCTGCTCCCGGTACAAATTGAATGCTCTCTTGACGACAGATTGCGGTTCCAGCTCGTAGGCGTAAACAATATCGTTCTCCGTAATTCTATCGACGGCATCATCATCTTTAGCAAAATACTGCCACACCTTGTTTTGAAAGACATCGGCAATAATTATGTCTTCCACGTGAAGTTCATCGTCCTTGAGGTTGTAGCATTCCTTGGCTAGTTCTGCCACATGTTTTCGTAGACCCAATATGGAGGAATTTTTACAGATATTGACTGTAAGATCAGCGCACTTCTTCGAAAGATCCAAAGGTACAAAGGTCACTTTCATCACTCTATCAGTGGACCCAGGGAGAGGAACGGAAAGATACATGGATGGATCGAAAGTCGTCGAAATCCTTCCACAACCTTGCACGGGGCATTCTAAGCGACTCTTCACTTGACCCATGAAATTCTCCAATACTCGCGAATCCTCCCGTTGCAAATGCAAATTCCATGCCTTATCGGCAGCAACCTCATCACTCTCATTCTCTTCTTGTTCCGGCTTTTCAACGTATGGCTTCTTCCTGACTCGATTTGTATCTTCGTGCAAAATATCTAGCAAGTAAGCACAGAGTTCCTGAGAGTCATGCTGATCATATCCCATGAACTGCGCCGCGAATTTACCAAGTGTATGCTTGAAGGAGCGAGGGTAAGTCACGGATGACAGTCCACTATCAAAGTTGCCAGGAGAGTAGACCCTCGATGATGAGTATATCTCGCCCTTTGAACTTGATTTTTCTTTTTCAGCCTTGACTCCCCACATCTGGCGCAACAGGCCGGCGAACTCAGATGCAAGTTCACCTCCAGTTCCCAACGGATTGTCTTTATTTAGATCCGCCTTGAACTGCCCACTCAAGAAGTATTCCCTGAGTGGCCCAGTATGTGCTAGGCACTGCAGCGTTGAATTCATAAAGCACGTATTTCCCAGATTACCCAATCCAGTAGCACGCTTCCTCTTTGTAGCGACATGACTACCCTCCTGTTCCTCGGTTGGTGTCAATCTAGCGTCTTCGTCGGAAGTGTCGATATCACTTTTGTTGGTCTCCTGGCGTGTCCCAGTTCCATAGAGGTTCTCGAGCTTAGACTTGGCTTCATTGAAGCTGCTATCCGGATTGTAAGGTACCACTGCAGACGAGGTAAACGTGGAACTTGGAGCTGGATCCCTTTCTAAAGATGGAAACTAATGATGAAGAGAGAAATAACAAAAGTGAGTAAAGATATTCAACCAAATGCACTACTGCCATGCAAGGGGAAACTCACCAAGTCGTCACCAGACTCCTCTGATATCAAAGACGATGCAGAACGAGCCACCGCTACGCTGCTTCCAGCATCCCCATCATCCATCTCTGACTGCTTTGAATCACTTCCAGAGTTTGACGTTTCGATACTATCAAGAGAGACAGTTGGCTGTTGTTGTTTTTGTTGTTGCGTCGGCAACTCGACATCACTTGAAAAATGTGATGAAAAAAAGGACCATGTCTCCTTCCCCACCAATACATAATCGACACCTTCACGTAACTCTGGACGAAACTGTGAATTTCCACCCAAGAGTTCGTCATTTGTTTTCACTTCTTCTTCCTTATTGCGTTCTTGGATTCCTTGCCATTTACGCCTCCTCAATCGACGCTCATCGGGTTCTAAATTGTTGTTGTTGTCGTTATCAGTATCAACCTTATCGCTCATTGCATCTAATGATGATGTACCCCCATTCATCACTTTTGAAGATAACAATAATTTTCCATTATTAATCTTGCCCGGTTTGGCAGCAATTGTTCCAGACACTCCTTTGTCTTTGTAAGCTAAAAAGTTATCAAACCACTCCTTTTCAACCACGTAGGCGGTGGAATTGGAAGTTGTAGAAGAATCAGCCCCATCTTGCAGGCGCTGAGACTCATCAGCTTTCTTTAATTGTAGATATGAAAGGAAATGGTTGCAATAGAGTCGAGGTTAGCACGGTGGGTTCAAAGTAGACAAAAAGGGCAATGCAATGATAAATGCAGAGCCTTCCTTAGCATTGTAGATGAGTCATCTTTTAGGTAACCTATAAAACCAAGTAAATATAACTTACTGTTGCTTCCTCATATGCTACCGCAAGAGATATCATCGTGAATACACTGTTGGACTGTAACTACAAATACAGAAGGATACAGCGGTGCCGAAAGATGACTCTATTGTAGCATGGGAGAAGATGGGAGACAACGAAGCGCAACGAAGGACATTGGTGGGAGAGAGATCCAATGCTCAAGCAAAAAAGTGATCACGGCGGCCAGGCCATTGGATAGAAGTGGATACTTTATGTGCCCTGGGATAGAAGTAGTATGGGCCTTTTGCTTCGCCGAAGGGCTGATAAAGATCAATCGTTTTGAAAGCAAAAACCGGGATGGACGAAACGTTGGGCCGCTTTGAGCAATCCGATGAATGCAAGCCAAAAAGGGCTCTCTGTCTGATCAAAATCGACACGATCCCTTCACTGGGCACTTACTGGGCACCACTACATATCGGGAGCTGACAAACAATATACTTTGAAAGTCTTGAAAGAACTGGTTGCAAAGTAATTGCACAAGCTACAATCAATAAATCGTATCCATTAAATCCAGACATATCTATCTGACCAGCAGCCTCTCAAACCGTTAGCATCCCAAAAGTCAATTTAACAACCATGCAATTCAATAGAAATGTCATCTTGGCGTTCAGCGTGACAGCCTGTGCCATTGTCTACCTAACTGGTAAATCGTCAAGCAAACTGCAACAACAAAACAAAGATGATGTGCTTGAGCATGTATTCGCACTCCACAAACAGGCTACTGTAGAGGATAGGATTGAAAATGATAGAGATATTGCACAAAGAAGCCTCAGTGATAATAATAAAGATAGCAGCAGCGGTAGCCGCAACCTCTTTAGCATTATCGGTATGATGGGTGGAGAACTCGAAGTGGATGATGCAGAGGGGCCATGGGCGGATTACACTGACTTTATGACATTGTATTCCTCTACTCCATTCAATCCACGTCAATATGCGGGGGACGATACGGAATTCCTGCACTATAAAGATCCTACAGAGCAGGATGAGGGTGGTACGACCACCTTCCCCCCGACGAGGAAACCAATTCAACTAAATTCTGGGGGAAATACTGAAAATCCAACGCCTCTTCCAACTAGACTTACGACGCAATTGCCTGTGACATCAACTACTAGATTACCTACGAGATTACCTACGCAGTTGCCTGTTACATTGGAGCCCACGGAGTTTGGGGAGACTAGGCATCCGACGAAATTGCCAACAAGATTTCCGACAAAGCTTCCAACGAGGGAGCCTTCGAAATTTCCTACTAGAGAGGTAAGATATTGCTTTTGACATGAGACTGTGAAAAGAAATGCGATTTGGGTGGCTGCAAAGTTATCGTGGCATGAATACTGAAAGCAATACAGTGCAGTGAATGTTTGCGGCCAACCAAAAAAAGAGAAACAGTGCAAATTGTTTACAAAGACAAATCTAACCTTTTCTTTTGTTCTCCTTCTCGATCCAACTCACCGTACTTGATTCACACAGCCAACAAAGGACCCCTCACGTCGTCCGACACCCAACCCATCACGCTTCCCAACAAAGTTTCCAACTCGTGAGCATACGCGTGATCCTACTCGTGAGGTAAGTTGTATTACAAGTACCAAATGCATGTGTCATCATGCTCAAAACAAGCTCACTTTTTTATTCTCGTGTTTCTTTTCATAATAGCCCACGAGAGATCCGTCTCGCCGTCCATCTAGAAATCCGTCAAGGCTGCCAAACGCGATTGCCTACACGCGAGCCAACGAGAGAGCCAACAAAAGAGCCAACGAGGGATCCAAGCAGAGGACCAACGCGATTGCCAACAAGGCTGCCTTCGAAAATTCCAACTAGAGATCCGACGCGTGAGCCGACAAGAGAGCCAACGAAGGATCCATCAAGGCATCCGACTTCTCCGCCAAATCAGCAACAGAATCCGACATCTCCACCAATTCAGCAACAGACTGCAGTAGCTACACCGAATCCTACAAAACGTCCTACTAGTGGGAGCTTTTATTGTGGGTCTTCCGTCGCAGACGCAAGTAGCTGCAAGTATCCATGTCCGGGAGGGATTTCTGATTGCGTTACCGGGTTTTGTTATGCAGTTTCTCAGTGTATAGAGCAGGTTGATGCAGCCGTGACGCCTGATCCCACACGAAATCCAACATCCCCGATGACGTCAGCAACGCCGCAGCCCACAACTGATGATTTCTTCTGTGGAAGCTCATTGATGGAGGCTTCTTCGGTCTGTGAGTTTTCATGCCCGTCAGGGAGCCCAGCGGAATGTCCTGATAACTTGACATGCTACGCTTCTACAGGTTGTTTGGAGGAGGCCAGTCCATCACCGACGAGATCGCCCAGCTATGATCCGTCGGGGTCTTTCTATTGTGGGTCGTCCTTTCAGGAAGCTTCGCAACAATGTCTTAATGAGTGTCCATCTGGTCTATCATCAGATTGTCCTGCTGGCCAAGCCTGCTATGCTAACACTCCGTGCTCGGATAAAGATGGATTCTTCTGCGGAACAAACATTGTTGATGCCAGTGCTTCTTGCCAGTATCCTTGCACAAGTGGTTTGGATTCAGCATGTCCTTCAGGTCTTTCTTGTTATGAGACACAAACCTGTAAGACGTGGTGGCAGCCGTCTCCGACTCAGGCACCCATAGAGCCGGCCGTCGATGATGGTACAAAATATTGCGGATATTCGTACGAGCACGCTGCTACTGAATGTACGCAGCCATGTGAGAGTGGGTTGAGTGAAGGATGTCCGGAAGGCATGAGTTGTTATTCTCACACTCCTTGCGAGGAGAAAAATACTTTCTACTGTGGAATTTCATGGAATAATGCCGCATCAAGTTGTCGGTACCCTTGTCCTTCTGGTACAGACTCTGAGTGCCCTTTTGGGACGCAATGTTATGCATACACAACATGCGATGAGACAGATTCTTTCATGTGCGGAACGACCTTTGATGATGCGTCCTCAAACTGCGACGAGCCTTGCCCATCAGGCAGCCCTACCGAATGTCCGTCTGGAGAGTCGTGCTTTACACACACGACATGCAAATCAACCGATAACATCAAGGATGAACCTACAGCAGCACCTGTTGAGCCCTACGTCCCAGGCGATTCCTTCTTTTGTGGCACTTCCTACCTAGAGGCTTCCTCGCAGTGTACGCACCCATGTCCGACAAGATTGGATTCAGAATGTCCTGACGGCGAGCAGTGTTATGGTAGCACGCCATGTCCAAGTAGAGACACTTATTATTGCGGGGCAAACTTAGACGAGGCTTCTGCGATATGTGACTATCCTTGCCCAACAGGGAGTAGTGCTGATTGTCCAACAGGATTGAGCTGCTTTGCATTCACTACATGTGCCGACAAAGACACTTTCTACTGTGGCAACAATTACATCGAAGCAAGCGGTACTTGTGAAAAGCCTTGTCCATCAGGTCTCTCGAGTGATTGTCCTGATGGACTAACTTGCTTTGCACACACAACTTGCACAATCGAAGAAACGATAGGAGAGACGGAACCCTCGGGACCTCCAGACTCTTATTTTTGCGGACTTACCTTCGATGAGGCCACATCTGATTGCTCCCTTCCATGTCCGTCGGGAAAAAGTGACACCTGCCCTTCGGGAATGAGCTGTTTTGCTCAAACCTCGTGTGCGGATCGCGACTCTTTCATGTGCGGATATACTTGGGAGTCAGCATCTGCAACGTGCTCCAACCCCTGTCCAAGTGGTGAGCATTCTGAATGCCCAGACGGTATGAGCTGTTTTGCCTACACTCCGTGTAATAATGATGGATCTTACTTCTGTGGCACGAGCTTCGATGAAGCATCTGATTGTCAACTGCCTTGTCCTTCTGGAGAGTCATCTGAG
This sequence comes from Skeletonema costatum, assembly GCA_018806925.1. Classification (NCBI taxonomy): domain Eukaryota; phylum Bacillariophyta; class Thalassiosirophyceae; order Thalassiosirales; family Thalassiosiraceae; genus Skeletonema; species Skeletonema costatum. Next base: position 46,851 of record JAHBBA010001238.1, read on the forward strand.
TGTCCCAATGATCTCAGTTGCTTCTCTTATACGACTTGTGGAACTGGAGATTTCAACACAAAAGCACCTACGGACGCTCCGACGCCTGCGAATTGGGAGCCTACAGACTCTTTCTATTGCGGAACTTCTTTTGACGATGCATCAAGCTCGTGTGAATTCAAATGTCCCAATGGCTCCATCGATTGTCCGACCGGCCTTGCGTGTTATGAATATACTTCGTGTGTTGGTGGTCCGTCACCATCGCTATCGCCGACTGGTGAGCGTGACTCTTTTTACTGTGGAACGAATTATGCCGATGCAAATGGGAAGTGCCTTGTCCCGTGTCCAGGTGGTAACTCGAACGAATGTCCTACCGGTGAATCGTGTATTCCATTCACCTCTTGTAACGAACAAGAGACAGCACCAACACCCGACAACGCAATATCTACAACATTCTACTGCGGTTTGGACAAAGAAGATGCTGAAGGATCCTGTAATCACCCGTGTCCTGGAGGAACAGAAGATTGTCCGGACGGCATGTCATGCTATTCTTTCACGTCTTGTGTTGATCTGCCTTACAATGAACCAACTCCCAGTGTTCCAAACACCGAACCTTCGCCATCTTCTCCTGGTTCGTTGTATTGTGGAAGCAGCTTTGAAGATGCCACATCAAACTGTTTGGTTCCCTGTCCAGGTGGTACGTCAGATGAGTGCCCTACAGGTCAAAGTTGTTATGGATATACCGCATGTGGACGATCATGACACTTTCTTTTGCGGTACAACGTGGGATGAAGCTGCTTCGACCTGTTCAAAGCCGTGTCCTTCGGGTAGCAACGACGAGTGTGATAATGGCGAGATATGCTTCGGATATACTCCATGCGGTGCCCCCGACGTAGATATCCCCGTCGAATCGTTTTATTGTGGAGCAACATTTGAAGAGGCTTCTCTGACTTGCTCTCAACCATGTCCATCTAGCAAGCATTCAGAGTGCCCTGACGGAGAAATGTGCCATCCGTACACTCCTTGCGGTGAACGTGACTCCATGTACTGCGGAACAAGTTGGACAGATGCTGCAACAAGCTGTCTCCTTCCTTGCCCTAGTGGGTCTTCGTCAGACTGTCCCACTGGTCAGTTTTGTTTCCCTTCAACGCCATGTGATGAAACTGAATCGTTCTTCTGCGGATCGTCTTTTGACGAGGCTGCGTCAACATGTGGCATCCCTTGTCCGACAGGACAGAGTAGTACCTGTCCCAATGGTCTAGGGTGCTTTGCATACACTCTATGTAACGAAGATGGATCGAACGCTGTGCCGACGCCGACGCTAGCTCCAATTCCTATTGTACCACCAGAATCATATTTCTGTGGCACATCTTTTGATGAAGCATCTTCGTCATGTCTGCATCCATGTCCGTCTGGCCTCTCCAATGAATGTCCAAATGGATTATTTTGCTTTGCAAGTACTTCATGCAGTGATAAGGGCTCATTTTTCTGTGGTGGTACTTGGGAGGAAGCGGCGTCTACATGCACGTTGCCTTGCGAGAGTGGTTTGAGTTCAGATTGTCCTAATGGTCAGAAATGCTTCGGTTACACTCCCTGTTCCAAGTCTAATTCGTTCTATTGCGGTACGAGCTTTGACGAAGCTTCTTCGACATGTACAGATCCTTGTCCAAGCGGTCTTGACGCGGAGTGTCCTGGGAGTGAGACATTGTCACAAGTATACTCCTTGCGCTGATGGGGCACCGCCATCGAAAGAGGAACCAAACATAGTTGACATTCCCGAAGATTCTTTCTACTGCGGTGTCAATTTCATGGATGCGTCTGATAGGTGTTATCTCCCATGTCCATCAGGGTCGGCAGCTGAGTGTCCAGTTGGTGAAGCGTGTTATGGCAACACCCCATGCAACGGAGGCGATTCTTTCTTTTGCGGTAACACGTGGTATGATGCTGCTAGCGAGTGTAAGGTGCCATGCCCCAGTGGTCTAGATGATGATTGTCCTGCTGACTCCAAATGTTTCGGGTACACGCCTTGCTCTGACACCAACTCATACTATTGTGGAGTCGATTTCTACGATGCATCAACGAACTGTATCAAGCCTTGTCCTACAGGATCTTCTTCTGAGTGTCCTGAAGGCCTCTCTTGCTTTCCAAATACTCCCTGCGAATCAAATGACGGTTCTACATCGGAACCTACGGTGAAGCTCACTCCGAACCCAACGGCGAAGCTCGCTCCCTACCCTACTTCGTTGCCTACTACATCTCCAGTGAAGAAACCAACAAACCTCCCAACGAAACTTCCGACGCCTGCACCTACTGATTCCATTCAACAAATGTCTGCAACAACAGCTCCTCATGTTTCAATGTTCCTTTACTGTGGAACAGATATCGAGAATGTGAATTGCTTACTTCCGTGCCCAAATGGTAATGAATGTCCACTTGGTCACGAGTGCTATGCGACGACAGAGTGCAGTGAATCATTTTACTGTGGACAAACTTTTGCTGATGCCAATAGTACTTGTGCACAAGCTTGTCCGGATGGTCTGGACACGTCTTGCCCGCAGAATGAGCTTTGTTTTGCACAGACGTCCTGTGCCGATCCAGTCGATTCTCCCGACAAGAACGTCGTGGATGTGGGATCTTTCTACTGCGGGAAAAATTATACGGATGCATCGACATCTTGTGCACTTGCCTGCCCGAGTGGATCTAGTTCTGAATGTGCCGAGCTTGGCCCCGAGTATTCTTGTTATGCCAATACTCCGTGTGATGATTCAGACACTTACTTCTGCGGTACGACATGGAACCATGCTGCATCAAACTGTCTCTTTCCATGCAAAAGTGGTTTGGATAGTGAATGTCCTGACAAGACCTTCTGCTTCCCCTACACTACGTGTAGCAACAATGACTCATTCATGTGTGGAACCAGCTTTGAAGATGCTGCTTCTTGCTTGAATCCGTGTCCATCTGGAAGCAGCAGTGAGTGTCCATTTGGTCAGTCTTGTTTCACGCACACGACATGTTCATCTGCTTCAGAACCGGATGATGTACCTACGGGAGCACCTGATGAAACGGATTCATTCTTCTGTGGATCTTCCTTTGAAGACGCTAGCGCATCTTGCTCAATTCCATGCGATTTAGGCAGAAGTGATCAATGTCCAGATGGTCAGGGGTGTTTTGCATATACTCTTTGCGACAAAAATGAATCAATTGAGCCTGTTCTATCAGGTGACGAAGATGAATCAATTGAGCCTGTTCCATCGGACTCATATTTTTGCGGATTTAGTTTTGACGATGCCTCTTCATCATGTACGCAGCCATGCCCGTCTGGCCTCTCTAATGAATGTCCAAATGGATTATTTTGCTTTGCAAGTACTTCATGCACTGACAAGGGCTCCTTTTTCTGTGGTGCTACGTGGGACGAAGCTGCGTCAACATGCACGTTGCCTTGCGAGAGTGGTTTGAGTTCAGATTGTCCTAATGGTCAGAAATGCTTCGGTTACACTCCATGTATGAGAGAAGATACGTTCTATTGCGGTACGAGCTTTGACGAAGCTTCTTCGACATGTACAGATCCCTGCCCAAGTGGTCTTGACGCGGAGTGTCCTGGGAGTGAGACATGTCACAAATATACACCTTGCGCTGATGGGATCCCGGAGTTTTCAACGCCACCTCCTGATGATTCGTATTATTGTGGCAAATCGTTCGATGATGCAGACAATACATGCATTACACCATGTCCATCAGGGTCGGCGGTGGAGTGTCCAGTTGGTGAAGCATGTTTTGCTCATACGACATGCTCTATGCTGCACCCGGAAACGTTTTTCTGCGGTTCCTCGTTTAATGACGCAAGTTCCTGTGCGGTGCCTTGTGAAGATGGCGTATGTCCTGATGGCAGGAGCTGCTATGCGTACACTCCCTGTGCTGGTGACATCGCTGCCTTTTCGGAACCAATCACACTAGCACCAACGAGGAAGCCTACTCCGAAACCAACAACATCTATTGATTACCCCACCGAATCATACTACTGTGGAGTGTCGCTTGAAGATGCATCTACCCAATGTGCCATCCCATGTCCCCTGAAGACTTCGTCAGTCTGCCCGCTTGGACAATCATGTTTCGCGAATACTCCATGTCAGCAGAATGATCCCGAGGCAGAGGTTACATTCTCTCCTAATGAGCCCGAGGCAGAGGTCACATTCTCTCCTATTCCCGTCGAGTCCTATTACTGCGGTCTGAGCTATATGGATGCTTCCGGAAAGTGCAATAAACCATGCTCCAGTAGAGATAGCAATGAATGTCCAGGAGCGGAAAATTGCTATGCCTACACGCCTTGTGTGAAACCTAAATCCTTCTTTTGTGGATCATCGTTGGAGGACGCAAATGGATCTTGTACAGTACCTTGTCCTACAGGCAGGTCGGACTCGTGTCCCACTGGAGAGTCTTGCTTCGCTTACACGACGTGTGAAAGTGATATGTCAGAATTCTCAGAGCCTGCTTTAACGCCTCCGCCGGCAACAAAGAGGCCGACTTCAAAACCGTCGAATTCCCCAACAGCTAAGCCAACTTCAAAGCCATTGAAGTTCCCAACAAAGAATCCTACGAAGAATCCAACAAATGAACCTTCGAGTAAACCAACTTTAAAGCCAACTCCCAATCCAACACGTTTGTCGACAAAGAATCCGACGAGATTTCCGACAAAGATGCCAACGAAGAATCCGACAAAATTTCCGACGAAGATGCCAACGAAGAATCCTACCAAGTATCCGTAAGTTTTCTCTTTTAATTTTCTGTGTGTTCTTTTTTTATTACTCCACTGACTGATTTATTCATTAAATAAACTTCATACAACAGTACTGTCAGCCCTACCAAGTCACCAATTGTTCCAGTCATTTTTGATGTTCCAAAGGAGTCATTTTACTGTGGTGCCAACTTCGAGCATGCAACTCAAATGTGCGGTGTTCCGTGCCCAAATGGACCATCCGAATGCCCTCTTGGTTTGAAATGTTTTGGCAATACACCTTGCGCTGATCGAATGTCCTTCTTCTGTGGGACTTCATATGACGACGCAAATGCAAAGTGCTCGAAGCCCTGTCCTACTGGAAGCGCTGAAGAATGCGACGGTCAACAATCATGCTTCGCGTACACTAATTGCAGGCACGTCACCGCTACTCCTACGGAGGATCCGACATTCAAACCATCGCTGAATCCTACGAAGAGGCCGACTCCCAGACCAACTCTCTATCCTACAAAGTATCCAACTCCAAAGCCCACACGTGAGCCTTCGCCACCTCCTACAGTAAAGGAAACTCCTCCACCGACTGTCAAGAAAACTCCTCCACCAACTGTTAAGGACACTCCTCCGCCAACAGTCAAGGACACTCCGCCTCCTACAGAGAAGTCACCAGCTGAAAGTCCTGACGAAGAGGAACCATCCGAAATGACTCCTGACGAAGAGGAACCGTCCGAAATGAGTGAGGCTGTTGTCATTGAACTTAAGCCATGTGATGATCCGCTTGCCATGACAGTGAATCAAGCTTACTGGCGCAGTTGGAGTTCTGATCGACCTGAGACTTGTAATAGGTTTGAACCATCTGATATTGACGACCAAACTTATACACATCTTGTGTATTCGTTTGCTTCGATATCTGCTGCTGGACATGTCGAGCCATGGGCCGGTTCCTGGGACGAAGTTGAGAAGTACAAGGAGTTTAACAAGGTGAAAGAACGCAATCCAAACATTAAAACCATCATTGCGGTGACTGAAGGAGTTTTCTATGGAGGCGGCATGAATCCTGTGTCATTTACCGAGATTGCCGAAACTGAGGCGTCAAGAATGGCTTTCGCCCAAAGTGCAGTATCATTTCTAGATATGTACAACTTTGATGGAATTGATCTTGACTGGGAAGCTCCACTTGATCGCGACAAAGGCGGAAGCCCTGACAACTACGAGCATTTTGTGCAGGTTGCGGAAGAAATTCGGTTGGCAATCGACGAGTCGGGAAAAGATTACCTGTTGACAATTGCATTACCTGGAACTGATTGGGAGCAGCTGGATTATGACATTGTTGCTTTATCTGAACATGTCGATTGGTTCAATCTGAACACATTTGATTACCACACACCCAAAAATATCCCCAAAACTGTTGGATCGCACTCAGATCTCAAGATGATTGATGCAGTAGTATACAAGCTTTTGCAGGAAACTATCTCCACCAAGTTTGTCCTCGGTATGGCTGCATTTGGTCGTACTTATTCATTGGCAGATGATAGATGCAAAGAGTTGAATTGTCCTTTCCGATCCCCTGGTCTTGGAGGGTGTGGCAACACTCCTGGTTTCCTTCCATTTGCGGAGATATCTGAATACATCGAGTCAAACTCTTACGATGAGCTGCACCACGACATTAGTTCCAGCTCTATGGTTGCTGTTGTGGACTCTAGCCAAATGATTTCATTTGACAACGAGGAAACATGGGCAATCAAAGAGGCTTACGCTGAGATGATGTGTTTTGAGGGGTACTATGCTGTGGTCTATTGACATGTTTAAGGCTCCGTCTACACCTGCAAGGTCACAGACTCGTGAGCGAGCTCTTTTGGAAAGGGAAGTAAGGAACTCTTGTAGCCTCTGTGGGGGGCTCAAGCTGTTTTCAGGAGCTTCTATTGAGTATGATGGAGACACAGCGTCATGCGCAAATATTGCTGACATGCTGACAATGAATTTTGTCCCGCAAGAAAGTGACCAATGCACTGATATTACGTCCATGTACCAAGATTCTTGTTGCGCCAAAGCCCCTACCACGCCTTGCAACATTTGTGGCTCAGATCACGTCTTCGAAGATAGGCGGGTTCGCTATGCTGGAATGGACACCACCTGCGGAGACATCTCTGAATCATTCCTTCAAATTACTGACGAGCACAGCTTTTCGTGCTCTCTAGCGAAGTCCCTCATTCCAAGAACATGTTGCGCAAATTCTCCGGTTGTGGACAAAATCCAGGGAGAAGTAGAGGCTTTCATCGCTGCCACTGACGACGAGCCGCAACCTTGCAACATTTGTCATCAAGGCAGCTTGCATCACGCACTCAAAGCAGAGACAATGGTGGAATATAAAGGTGCTTCTATTTCGTGTCTTGATGTCAATTCCATTCTGGCTAAGAATGAAAATATTGGTAGCGAGATGTGTGACGCGACACAATCTTTGCTGTTCAAGGGCTGCTGCTACGATAAGTGCTCTCTTTGTGGTGGTGAAGAGTCTCTCAATGTTGATGCGACGGTAAAGCACAACGGGCAGGTTCTCTCTTGTGATGAGATGAGCTCAATGTTTACCCTCAGTGTAACCGAGGAAGGCAGTGAACAGTGTGATGCTATGCAGACAGCATATGCAAGCACTTGCTGTTACAAACCCCAGAGAGGCCTTGCAATTTGTGCAAAAGAGGCACCACGTCTTATGAAGTAAACACGCGTGCCTTTGTCAAAACACATTCTTCCTCGTCGTCATTCTGTGTCGATGTGCTGAATGAGTTGGCATTGAGAGAAGAGGAAGGAAGTGACACTTGTATGCATTCTAAAACGGCTTACTTCTCAAAATGCTGTGACATTTTGTCGTTGTCGACAGAATTGACGGCGGCGGAGCCGTCGTTACCGTCAGAACCAAAACAGAACAAACCCCATGAATGGCTAACTGATCGGTATGTTGCACCACCGCAATCCTCTGGGCACATCCCGTCATCCGTCTGGGCATTATTTTTTGCTGCGTTGGTTGGAGCGGTCACCATGCTCTTATAGAGCGTCCTAGAAAAACTTAACACTGATTTGATTTGTACCACTAGTGATTCAATAATTTCATTATAACAGAGCTACTTGCTAATTAACTTTACTGCTCTCTACCACATCTCTTTAGTTTTTCCCTTCTTTACTGCCTCGCGGATCCATCCTGGTCTTTATCACAAGAGTCTCCTGTACTGTCTTGCGTAATGATTTGAATTTGAGACTTTTGTTTGGAGCTTTTCTTTAATGCCTTTTTCATTGCTTTTGTGTTATTTTATATGAATTTACATCAAATTTTCAATTCCCGACAAGATCAAGGCGTTCTCGCTCCTGTCGAAACTACCTTTACCCACATGTTTGCTTGCCAATTGTAGAGAGTGCCATCAGTATTCTTGTGAGTGTCCCACATTTGTTGGCTCAAATTGACACCAGTTATTCTTGCACCAGCGGGGGACTTCTTCCAATTTCTATCGAAAAGACCAGCACTTTTCCCCGTCAAAACATGCAATTCCTTTTTCAAGGCAACAGGGCCTCTTCCATGACCTAAATGTGAAGGACCCATTCGAGACGATTCATTATCCATAGGTGGATAAATCAACCAATGAAAATCTCGTGCGACATTTTTATTGTGGGTGGCATAGGCGTTGACACGAACCATGAGTTCGCTGAGGTGTGTCTCCGCATTTGCTACTGGAGACTCCGTGCAATCTTCAGGAGTGATACAGATGAAGAACGCCTTCTCGGTGTCGCTAATTTTGCGGTGATACAACCCGCCCCCTGCTTCTTCGATCTTTGCTTGGATATCAGCAGTATCATTTTTGGGTAATTCACATCCCGTCTGCCCAATTCCTCCCACTGTTTGCTTGAGGTTGGCTATTCCATTGACTTTCTTCAAAAGAACGCGAGGGTTCTCTGCACTGTAAATGGAGAAATCCGCCAATGCACGATTTCCGCGCCTCTTCTTTTGCGGCAACTAGCTTGCGTTCGCTGTCGGGATCCATGCGGATTTCATCCCAAGCATCAAAATTTTCATCGTGTAGAAAACCAACAAACACTCCGCTGCGGAGGAGGGTGGCAGCCGTCTCATTGAGATCGTACAGGTTTTGTATTCTCCCCCCAATTGTATGCAAAAGACTATTAGTTTTTGGCCAGTGTCTTGACAATTGGAAGAGCTCCACAATTCTTGATGTCCCGCCTGGTGAGACCAGCAATGTCGTCTTCAGTAAAATGCACGTGCCCATTAGCGTGATAGAGTGTCACGATATCACTCGACAAGTAAACAACACAGGCGTGTCCTGGTTGTAAATATCCAACCAAATTTGTGCCTGCTGACTCAAAGCATCAAAGGAACGTTGTGCCAAAGATTTGAGCCACCCCCCTCCAGCAAAGACGATCTGGCGGATGTAGTGAGCAACAGTCAACCCATTACCATCACTGAGAAGGGGAGACATGACGCGTATGAAAATTGCACGCGCTTGTTGATTTTGTTGAATCTGATCTTCTGAAATGTCAACGATGGTTCTTCTATTGTTGCTGTTGTTGTTGACAGGGGGGTGGCGGTTATTATTACCCGCAATATCATAATCATACTCCTCGTCATCATCTTCAATATACCAAGCTTCGGTTTCAACGACGTTGTTGCTAGCGATGACGACCTGATTCATCCGCCGCCTCTCTTCCTGTAATCCATCATCTACCTCCATTTGCTGAAAATGAGAGCAGTGAAGATGAAGAGTTGAGCAATGGAGAGAGCCCTGGTCGAGCCGCGAGGATCTCGCTAGACTTCCATGACGAACAGTTTCTCTTCCACGGATTAGAACAGCATCCGACGCTGATTTGAACAACCGAGTGGGGAATATTATCCGTCATCGAGGCCTCTCCCATGACACAGACGAAGAGCTACTCCCCGTGGCTTGCTCGCTGCTGGTGGAGGATTGCTTTTCTAGTGAAGAGTCCCTGTCCTCGTCGCATGCTCCAGGAGACGGATTGGTTGGTGCTACCATCTCCCGATAGAGGTGAGACAATCATCATCTCTCTTTCAAGATGCAGAATCTGGTCCTACTCGATCACCATTAGAACAGCAGCCACTTCGTGATTACATAGAATATGACGAAAACGACGACCTCAGTGATGTCTTCTCTGTCCCTGAATTTACAGATTCTGGAGAGATTAATCTAGAAGCAGGCTTTGAGGAAACCTCTTGGGAACAAATTGATACTGGGAATGTATACATTAATCCGCATTCACGTTGTACACTAGCAACGAACAAGACAGGCAGTTCGCTGGGGAATGTATCCAGTTCTGTCTGATTTGGCCTTTTCTCTACAATCCAATTATCAATGGGCGGCATATTGTGCAGCAAGTATTGCAGGTGTTTTGTTCATATCATTGGCGCAATGCAATTGCTCGTGTCTTTTACTCTCGTGGAGCTGCAGCATCAGGTAGAGCTGGCCGAGGTTGCGTGGCCATCTGATGGGGTACAACTATTTCCAGCATGTTGATTCTGAAGATTGAAGAATTCTACAGGATTGGTAGAGGGGGTCTTATTTTGAATCAATCGGGCAAGCACCGCTGGCATCAGGACAAGTTTCTGCTTTGGAATCATTATCGTGCCATACTCTCCTTGCTTTGTTCTGTCAAAATCATGTGGTTTAGAGATAGTACCACAGGAGCACAATTCGGAATTCGGATTCCACACGGTGCATTCATTGTGCTTACCCGTTTTGGATCGGGAGCAGAGGGGACTATTTGCCACATGGTCACAGGAGCCGATGATTCGTTCATCTTCGTATTTGATTTTGGAGAGAAGAAGTAGAGAAGTAGCCACATTGTTGTGAATACGTGTTAGCTTTAGTATCCAAAAGTAACGTTGTAAGAGATAGAATCCATAACCTTGTACCCGATACGATCGTTTTCTACATCAAGGAAGTTTGTCTACTGTTGATGCATTGCTTCTTGCTTTCTTTCCTGTTTTGACTGCCTCGCGGATTGCCTTAAAGCGCTCAACACATTCCTTCTTGCTTCTCCAGGGACCCCTTCTGCAATACTCTTCCAGCGCTCGTTCTTTTCCATACTGGCAGGGTATTTCCTGAGCATATCCTGGAGGAGAGTATCTTCTTTCTCCGTCCAAGCCTTGTCATCAGCTGGCGCAGCAGTCGTGTCTTTTGCAGCTGGCGCAGAAGCAATTAGATTGTACTTCTCAATGCACTCTTCTTTAGTTCTAGGCTCCTCCTGCTTGCACAAGTTGTTGATGAAACTCGCGATTGCATCCCACCTAGCGGCACCGCCTGCAGGATACTTCTTGATCGCTTTTGAAAGAGCGGCTAGTTCATCTTTGGTCCATGGAGCAGATGTTTTAGCAAGTTTCGCCTCCTTCTGTTTGTCGGCATCCTCCTTCCGAGCTTTGTTTCTTGCCTCAATAGCTAACAACGACTGGCGTTCCGAACCTGCAGCTGTTTCAATGGCGACTTCGCGAACTTCAGCCAGGCCGTTAGGGCCACCAAGTGCTTCTGACAGGGAATCCAACTCTAAAGCAGAGAGCTTCTCGCATAGGAGCTCCACATCGTCATTCATTTTTTCCATATCATCCCAAACTCCGTCGCTGTCGGAGCTGTCGTTTGGCGATGCTGCTTGATAAGCTGCCATGGTCAACTTTCTAAATTGCTGCTTCGCCTTTCGCAACTGCTTCTTCTGTTGCTCTTTCAGTTGCTGGAAAGTTAAAGTTGAGTTGTGTGCAAAAGCTCGTTAGATTGTTGCAGCACTTTCAATGAATTGGAAATAGGTAAAACACAGTTGGAAACTCACCTTGGCATTCTTCTTCTTGGCATCCTCCTCCGTCTTCTTCTTGGCATTCTCCGCATCCTGTTTTTCTTTCGCCACCCTCTCCACCTCTGCTTTCTCCTCTTCAGCCTTGCGCTTGGCCTCGGCTTGACGTTCCTTCTCCAACTTTTCACGTTTCTTCTCCCTCGAAAGACGTGGATCCGCCGCCATGGCCCTTTCCACCAACAAGTTGACACGTGCCATCTCTTCCTTCTTCATCTTTTTGACTTTACGATCGATTTCCTGCTTCATCCAACGCTTCTCATCACGAGAGTCGGCCGCCTCAAGATCATGATCTGTTGACTTTTCAGCTTTAAGGGAGAAGTCACGCCAACTTTCAAAGTGGACCCAAAACTCGTAGAATGAATGAACCTGATCAAGTGGGGTATCATCATCACCGAATGGAGGGCACTTGTCAACTTTCTTGTTGTCTTTGCCACCACCATTATTTGATCCTCCTTTCTTATTCTTCTTGTTCTTTCCCTTCTTTTTACCACCACCGCCGCCGGAAGCTGCCTCGTTCTTAACATTACGCATAGGGTCATTAAAGCTCGCAAACCTCAAGTTCCGTTCAAAGACTGGTCCATAGACAGTGTAGAAATCTTGTTCTTCTACACCGTCTGGTGGGATAGATTCATCAAAGTGACAAGTAGAGTCATAAGAGCGTCGCTTCATGGGATCACTCAACGTATCAAATGCAGTTTTCACAAGAAGAAATACTGCATCTTCTTCCCCTCGTCCCGTCTTATCTGGATGGTAGCGCAAACAAGCCTTATGATACGCCTTACGAATATCCTCCGTCGAAGAATGCATGGGCAGACCACGCTGAAGAACTTGATAGTAGTTCAACTTGTCCAACTTCTTCTCCGACATGTTCAATAGATCATATTCTTTCTTGTTGTTCTCCTCAGCCGCATCACTGGCAGTAGCTGCGGATGAATCAACTCCAGCAGCATTGTTGGCGTGAAAGGATGAACCGTGGAGAAAATCACGTAGGCTTAGCAAACGAGATTCATAGGCAAGGTATGCCCGACCGGCACATTGCACCTCGATTTCTTCCAACTCATCTTCTGCGGGCCAGTCGAGTGATGTGGAGTTGAACGTGATGATGGGAGAGTCAGCGCCGTTCATGTTGTCTTCTTCTCGCTCTTTGTATTCCGGTGCCATGCTCTTTGTTTTATGGATAAGTGTTTTGCTCTTGGCTTGGTGCTTGTAGTAGCTTGCTTGGTTCTCTGTTCAAAAGAGAAAAGAGGTGACACGACGAAGCAACACACACGTCGGTACGTAAGTTACTGTACTAGTGTCTTAAGTATCGACCATCTATCTACCATCTATCGACCATCTATCGACCAAAATGTCGACAAGTATCGACCAACTATCGACGGTCGATACTTGTAACTATCGACCAACTATCGACTAAGTGTCGACCGCCCAATCTTTCTGCAGACATTACGGGGGATGTAATGGATGCTCTTTTCTACTTATTATTATTGAATTAAAGACACTTTTTGGCGATGACACACTTTTAATATTTTACCTGGCCACAAGATGACTTCTTATGCTCCACCTAACGGCTTGCAAATGTTGCCCATTGAAATCTTGCAGTCAGCTTACATCAAAGCTCTATCACACAAAGAATTTAAATTTTATCTCCATCTTTGAGGCCAACCGAGGTGACATGGTCTCATTACATTTAACGTATATATGCTGCTTAATCAGAAGTTCTATCTTTGCCTACATTTGAGCGAGATAAGGCAAGAGCACAGAACGTTATTTTAAGCAATACGAATGGTAGTATGTGGACGATTTTTGGTGGACAGAAATTCTGGGTGAACACAAAAATAAAGGAGCAGTCAGGGGCATGAGTAGAAATGGGGTTGAAACAAACAATTTGAACTTTACTTATTATCATTCTACACTAATAACGCATCGATGAGGCAGGCGAGATTAAGTCATATGAGAACGATAAATGTTTAGTCTCCATCAGATTCTCCAAAAACAAACGATTTGCACATGAAATAATGCAAACTTGACGAAAGCCTCTGACTCTAAAAGTTGGAGACATTATGAGGCTGATTTTCACTCTTCTTCCTTTTGGGACGCCTAGGGGTGGTGCCGTTGTTGGTGGTACCGTCGTTGGCATTATTTGAAACTGGAGTGCTATCTGCGTTCTGACGGCGCCTCCCCTCTCCCTCTCTACTGTTGCTATTGGCAGTAGTGCTGCTGCTGGTGGCGAAGGAGGCATATGCAGATGAAACGGCCCCCGACACTACGGCTGAGACTGCGTTGATGGCATCACGAGCTCTACTGGATGGAGTAGTTGGAGCATTTTCGTCAAGTAGAGCATCCAAATTTGTGCGGACACGCAAGTCTAACCCGTCATCGTCATCGTCTGTTCCGTCGTCATTAGCCAACACCACACGATAGAACATTTGATCGTGCTTGACTAGGATTACTTGAAGGTCGTCGGTCATGTCTTCCTCTTCCATACCAGCAGGTTCATATACTTCGGGCTCATTTTGAATGTTGCTAGTATCCCAAATGACAACAGTAATAATTTGAGTGTCCGCAGCAGCTTGGGCATCCGCTTCGTCACCCCATGGCCCATCAGCGTCGGCCTTTTGGTTCACTTTGACAAGGTGTCAGTGTGACGATTGCGACGAGGAGGAGGCGTGGAAAGAGGAGGCGTATTGTATCTGTTACTATTACGGCGGCCTGAAAGAAAGAAAGTAGAAAAATGTTAGTGGTAATTTCAAAGGCAAGATGATGAAGAGGAACAAAAGTTACACGTACCGTCAGATGCTGATACAGCCATACCTTCGACGCCACTGATAAGATCACCCACTCCATTCCTTTAATATGTAATAGTGCTGATTATCTTCTCGCCTGAGACTGTTTATCTACTTTATTGCTGGGTACATAGCTTGATGCTGCTGGGCTGGGTGATTGATGATAAATGAGTTGAGAGAACAAAAGCTTTGGCGAGTATACCCATGTGTGTCACTTCGAAGAGAAAGTATTTGGCGTAGTGTTGTCCACCTTGCATAATACCTCTCTCATAGAGGAGCGGTGAAGGGAGGGTGAGAAGAACATCTATGATCTATCGACCATCTATCGACCATCTATCGACCATCTATCGACCAACTATCGACCAACTATCGACGGTCGATACTTGTAACTATCGACCAACTATCGACTAAGTGTCGACCAACTATCGACCCTACGTATGTATGTACGTACATAGGGTACCAAAACGTGTGTGTTGCAGACCGAAACCACCACGAGTTTTTGGTGCCAACGCAATCCCAAGCGACAAGCGACTCCTGCAATGAGAGCATGAAGAAGTAGAAATCGACTCCCATACTTAGCAAACAAACTTAGCAGCACTGCATTCGATAGAACTATCTTCTTAGAGCTAATACTATCAATTCACCATGGGAAATCAAAACAACGACGAAGATGACACGGAGCAGCAGATTGAGATGTTCAAGGTGAAGAAACTCATCAAAAACCTCGAGGCCGCAAGAGGAAATGGAACCTCCATGATCTCACTCATCATCCCACCCGGGACGCAGATCAGTCAGGTTGCCAAGATGCTTTCCGATGAGTACGGAACAGCTTCCAACATTAAGTCTCGAGTCAACAGATTGAGTGTGCTCGGTGCCATCACTTCCACCCAGCAGAGGTTGAAGCTGTACAATAAATGTCCCAAGAACGGACTTGTTATGTACTGCGGAACAGTTTTGACGGATGAAGGCAAAGAACGCAAGGTTAACATTGACTTTGAGCCATTTAAAAAAATCAATACCTCTCTCTACCTCTGTGACAACAAGTTCCACACGGAGGACCTCAACGAGCTCCTCATGGACGATGAAGCATTCGGCTTCATCGTCATGGATGGTAATGGATGTCTCTACGGGACAGTGCAGGGGTCTGCCAAGGAGATTCTACACAAATTCTCGGTTGATCTGCCCAAGAAGCACGGTAGGGGTGGTCAGTCCGCCTTGCGTTTTGCTCGTTTGCGTCTAGAGAAGCGTCACAACTATGTCCGTAAGGTGGCAGAGATGGCAACTCAGCTATTCGTTCCGAATGGTCAGACGCCCAACGTCCGAGGAATAGTGTTGGCAGGTTCGGCTGATTTCAAGTCAGAGCTCATGAGGAGTGATTTGTTCGATCAGCGATTGCACAAGATTGTGCTCAAGATGGTGGATGTTTCGTATGGAGGGGAGAATGGGTTCAACCAAGCGATTGAGTTTAGTGCAGACACATTGGGATCGGTCAAGTTGATGAGGGAAAAGAAGTTGCTACAAAATTATATGGATGAGATCAGTCGGGATACTGGAAAGTATTGCTTCATGATGGATGACACACTGAATGCTCTGGAACTGGGTGCAGTGGAACATCTCATCGTTTGGGAGAATCTTGATATCAATCGTTATGTATTGAGGAACTCATCGACTGGTGAGGACAAGGTGGTTCATTTGACGAAAGAGCAAGAGGCAAATGAGACATTTTTCCATGATGAAGGCACTGGCGTTGAGCTCGAAGTTGTCGAGAAAGAGCAAATGGTAGAGTGGATTGCCAACCACTACAAGGACTATGGTTGCAACCTCGAGTTTGTCACAGATAGGAGTGGAGAGGGAACACAATTTGTGAAAGGATTTGGTGGTATCGGGGGCATTCTGAGGTGGAAGGTTGACTTTGTGCAGTTGGAGGAATATGAGGAAGCAGCTCATGCGGACAAGGGCGATAGTGACAGTGATAGCGATGATAGTGATGACGACTATGGTTTCGAAGACGGAGATTACGGTTTCTAAGCTCTTCAACATGTTGTAGAATAATCTAGTTCGTCATGTCACTTGTCTAGATACCGTATCCCATGTCTTCCTATTCTCAATACATATGATGAAGTATCACATATCACATCTCTGGAGTTCAAGTGACTCCTGGTAAATGAAGTTTACAGGTAGGTGTAGCATGGGCAAGAGTTGCAGATAAAAGATTAAGGACATAATATGCCCTGCACTTCAACAGCAAAGCAAGGATTCCAATTTGACCAACACATGCGTAGACTACGGATCACTTGCCTAAAACACCACCCCTCTGATCTTAAGACGTGTTACTTCCATTAGTGATACGCCCCCGCCCGGCAGCCGATACAAATGAAGGTACGAAAGGATAGCACAGTTATTGGAGAGCGGGAGTGATAAGATATCTAAACAGATAAACAGTGTAATCTTTTCATTTATTTCGTGTATATAGAAGGAATCTAAACAGCCTTGGCGAGGACTACACCTTCAAACTTGTCTTGGAACCATTGAATGGCGTCTTCCTTCCTGATCTTGTGGTTCCATCCAACCTTAGCTTGGCGGACCTTTCTGCGTGCTACACGCATTCCTGGTCTTGTAAGGCAGACGAAGAAGTCCATACCGTAAATACCAGTTGTGGGGTCGTACTTGATACCCAAATCGATGTGCTCGTTGATACCAAATCCGAAGTTTCCAGTTTCACTGAAGTTCTGTTGAAGGAGCTCGTATTCCTTCACCTTAAGTCCACGCTCGATAATCTCAAGAGCCTTCTCTCCTCGTACAGTAACATGGACGGAAATCTTTTCATTACGACGGATTCCGAATGATCTGAGAGTATAACGGGCCTTGGAGTATACTGGCTGCTGTCCAGTTAGCTGTTCCAACACACGGGCGGCACGGGTGAGACGATCACCACTCTCACCGACGCAGCAGTTGATAATGAGCTTATCAACCTTGATGTCCCTCATGGGGTTCTTCTTGCCTTCGGACGCCATGATTTCTATTGGTCGCTAGTAGTAGTAGAGAGTGTTTGACTTGGTAGTGCGGTTGAGGGGAGGAGGCAATGTTGGAGTGATGAGATGAGGTACGATAGGAATTAGTACATGCTGACTCTGTGCCCAAGTAAAGGGTAAAAGGATGAGGGCACTTCCCCGCCTCACGTGTTGAATTGAATACCCGCCTGTCTCCGTTGTGCCTCACTATTTGCCCTAATGACATTCATTTGCTGGCACAAATTATTTAAATATTCCATCCATTTTGTTTGAGGGCTTATTCTTTGTTACCGACGACCTACAACAGCCTCGAATGAGCTTCATCAGTAATATTGATTTACTTTGATGACAAGATGATAATAAAATATCACCTATCTTTTCCCATTTTTATTTATAAACCTACGAAGCTTATTTTCGATTCTTGGTTCGATGCGACACGCCCTATGCGTTTGTGAGTTGTGAGATGCATCTTTTTTCAAACCAGCTCCATCATTCGTATCTAAAATAACTCGACCGGCCCTGCTTTGCAACACCTGTGAATCCATTTGCAATCATAAAATTGTCGATTCAACAGTAGCACGTTGTCGCAAAGTGGCCCTACTTCTTTGCTCTCGCATAACTCTGAGGAACAGCCAACATCATCCCACAGCCGACATTTCGCGCACATAATCATCAGCATCATCAAAATGAGTAGGCAGCAGAATCCCTACTACAGCGACGATCGGTCTCATCGATCTCGCAACAGCCACGATCCCGGTACATCCTCCGTGGTCAGCGGCACTTACATCAGCGGCGCCTACGATCCTTCCATGGGGTACGGCGGACAACAACTAGCAGTGATTGGTGACCAGGGCAGCGTTCCACCTCCGCCACCTCGCTTCAACAATGGACAAGTTTGGGCAGGTGATGATGTCTCCGAATTGGGCGGAAGAACGTTTGAATCTCGTGCTAGATCTATCGCTGGATCGCAAATGCTCGTTCCGAAGGCCAAGTATTCATGGGCGAGTGAGTCTGTCGGTGCACAGTCAACCGTCATGTCGCGACGCTCATTGGCAACAGCAAGTATGCCCGAGCCAGAGCCAACTAGATCTGCTGGTTCCGCTACAGAGGGCAGGATGTGGTCATCTTTTGCCTGGCTACTCACCTTCCCTATCCCCAACAAGTGTATTATGAGGCCTACGAAGGATGCCAAACAGGCATGGCGTGAGAAGGTTGCATTATTCTTGATTATGGTCTTTTGCTCCGTGTTTTTCGTTGGTGTATTCGGTTTCGTGCCTCTCTTGCTTTGTAAGGAAGATACTATTTTCTCCATGCAAGATATTTGGCTCCAGACGGGTGAGAATTGGGTTGTTGTTCATGGGAACGTTTATGATGTGAAGGATCTTATCAATCGTCACCCTGGAGGAGTTAAGGGCATTGTGGACTACTTGGGTAAAGATGCCTCCAAGGTCTTCCCTCGTTCTGCTCCGGTAACGCTTCCTGAGAAGTGCTTGGATATGGAAAAGGTGGAAGCATACAAGCTGAATGTGGAAAGCCCAACTAACAACTTCACCAACCCCACCTGCCAAAGCTTTACTGAACTTGATGAGCTGCTTGGCATCACCTGCCACACTTTCGCAGCAGGATCGAATGGCGTGAACAAGTTCCTTGGTGACTTTGAGCGTGCTCAGTTTCGAGTGTACACCAACGGTCTCAATTCCGATGGTCTCCAGTGGTTTCACATCAACAACCGTGTATATGACGTAACGAGCTACATCAAAAAGATTAATGAAAACCGCGAGCCTACCACGGATGGAGAAGACGAGTCCCTTGATGTTAATCCGGCCGCCTACCTAACTCCCACACTGAACAAAGTCATCATGAACTCGTTGGGTGGTGATGGTACTGATCTCTACGAGGCTTTGTTTGGTTCACCTGAGTATGTCCAATGTCTTGAGGAGATGTTCTACCACGGCATCCTTGATGACAGTACGGATTCTTTCTGCGCCACTCTGAATGTCATGATGCTTTCAATGCTTTGTCTCGTGGCTTTCTTGATGGTCGTTCAGTTCCTCGCATCCATGATATACATTTGTCCTCGCAACCGAACTTACACTGAAGAGGATGTAAGGAGTCCTGTGATGATTATGGTGCCTTGTTATAATGAGGGTGATAATGAGTTGCGTAAAACGATCAAGTCAGTGTTGAACACTACCTACCCAGACGAAAACAAGGTGCTGTTCATGGTATCAGATGGGTTGGTGACAGGTAATGGAGAAGACTCTTCGACTCCCGAGCATCTTGCTAACATTCTAGGGTTCGATATTGATGAGTTTGAAGACGACACGTTTGAGTACGACTGCATTGGTGTGACTCATACCAAGAATCGCGCCCGTGTGTATCATGGAATCCTCCAGAAGGGGCACAAGTTCCTCAAGTACATTGTCGTTGTCAAATGTGGTCTCCCCGCTGAGGCCACAACTTCGGCCAAGCCTGGTAACCGTGGTAAGCGTGATTCTCAGCTGATTATCATGGGATATTACAACCGCATTCACTATGGTCGTGAGTTGACTGAGCTTGACTCTGCCATCCAGCGTGCTATGGTTGATCTGAATCTTCAAGCTGACATGGTCCGCTTCCTCATGGCCATTGATGCTGATACTCGCGTGGATACAATGTCCATTACACACATGGTGTACGGAATGGACAAGAAGGAGAAGGTGCTGGCTCTGTGTGGTGAAACCAAGGTCGATAACAAGTCAAGCTCGTGGGTGACGATGATCCAGGTATTTGAGTACTATAACTCTCACCACTTAAAGAAGGCCTTCGAGGCTGCCTTTGGATGTGTTACTTGTTTGCCTGGGTGTTTCACAATGTACCGTATCATTGCCGACGATGGAACCCCTTTGCTTCCCGGAGATGGCGTGCTGTACGAATACTCTCGTAACGACGTAGAGACACTGCACGAGAAGAATTTGTACCATTTGGGAGAAGATCGTATGCTTACCACGCTTCTTTTGAAGCACTACGCCGATCGTACACTTACGTTCGTGCCAGAAGCCACGTGTTGGACCATCGTGCCACACACCTTCCGTATCTTGCTCTCCCAGCGCCGTCGTTGGATCAACTCCACCGTTCACAATATGTTTGAGCTTCTTAAGGTCAACACGATGTGCGGAGTTTGCTGCGTTTCCATGAAGGTAGTGGTGTTCATTGATCTGATTGCGACGATGATTCTGCCAGCAAGTTACTGTTATGCCATGTACTTGCTCTTCCTCGTGTTTGTGGACGACTTGCCGGTTTCAACAGTGTTGTTGATCATTTACGGTATCATCATGGGTGTCCAAGTGGTTGTATTCATTCTGCGCTCAAGATGGGACTACTTGTGGTGGTTCTCGATTTACTTCATTGTGGGACTGCCAGTATTTTACCTCATCCTTCCTGTATATTCTTTCTGGAATATGGATGACTTCTCTTGGGGTAAGACACGTGCTGTTGGAGGTAGTGCTGTTAATAATGCTCAGCCACCTGAAGAAGAAGCCTTCGAGGATGATGAATACGACGAGAAAGAGAAGTTTGTTGATGATAACACGTATGCCAGTGGTACTTCAGATCGAAGTGGCTACAGTCAGGGAAGTGGTGACAATTCGTATGGTTCCAGAGGAAGCAGGGGTTCAAGGTCGTACCGCTCACGTAACGAGAGGAGTCATGCGTCTCGCGGTACCCGTGGCTCACGAAGGAGTAGCAGTGGCTCACGCAGAGACTCAGACTCCAGATTGGACTTCTAGATAATCAGCGTCCACTTTGTCATCCTTAGCTTCTGTAGAATACATTCATAAGATCGTGTTAATGTTACAAATATTCTACTGACTTCACTATTCAAAATGTAATGCGCATTCTCTTCGTTTTAAGGCACACTGAAACCCAACATTTTGAGCACCTTCACAAAGTTTGCTCTTTTTTCTTCTCTGAGAAATTGTGCTCCTTCGATGCAAGGCGGTGTATGACATCCTTGACTCACGATGCCTGACACACTGTCTATGAAATCCGAGTCCTTGAATCCATCATCTACATATTTTCGGAGCTGTTTCATATAATTGAAATCACCTACATCATATTCTTGAATTTCCGTAATCCATCGGAAAAAGCCGACGATCCATTTGAGATCAGGATGCTTATCGTGACAAATCGCCCCGGGGTTTTGGCAGAAGTCTATATCAGGAAACATCGCTTGTCGCCCTTCGTCGGCTGCCCTTTTGCCTAGATAGTAGTTGAGTTTTCCGTAGGCACAAGTGCCTTTGATCGGGACTGAGCCCCTGCCCCAGAAGCAACAGCTACAATGATAGATTTTAACGAAACAGCATAGAGGAAGCGAAGGGTAATTAGCAAAAAATACGCTGAAAACGTAGAACGTAAAACAGATACAACACATATCACTCACCCTTGCACATCTGTTCTTCCCAATCTGTTCTGTTTAGCTGATTGGAAGATTTCTTTATTATCTTCAAAGCTCCAATGCCCAGTGAAGCCGTTATAATCGGTCTTCGGTCCACAGTAGAAAGGACCAGGTGCATCTCCACTGCCACTCCTGCTTGAAACCACTGGTGGAGACCTCGCACGAGCTCTCATGTTCAAATCTACATCACATGCATACTTTTCGTCTCCAGGCGCACAAACGAGAGGTGATAAATCGCTTTGACGATAGAAGTTACTTCCTTCACGAAAGTCAGAATTTGTTGAAGTGCCCTGATAGCTCATGCCTTCTTGACCACATGCATTGCTTACAGGGAGGAAACCATCTACAACATCGGAATTGATTTCATCACAACTTCCATTTGACAAAGAATCAGAGTAAGAAGTTGCAAGGAATAAAGCAACATTAACCAAGCCGTACACCCGTTCATTGTTTGGTTTGGAACGATCAGATGCTGTTGTCATGTCACCAATATAAAATACAAGTGGAACTTCAATGTCCTCATTTGTCTTCGGATCTTTCCCATCGACCATGATTGGTGTCATTATCATTCTTTGTAAGCTTTCTTTGAAACCCATGTAGGTAAACGTGTTGGCATTAGCGCCATTCATAGAGGGCGAGAGGAGTAATTCACGCGCTAATACAATTTTGTTTGCCGTAATGTGTGCATCCAATACCAACATGCCTTCGCGTATTCGTGTGGAGAGAGTTAACTCGTTTGGGGCTTCACTAGGAGCTAATGTTATTGATAGATTTGATGTTGTTGGAGAAGGGGCTATCGGATTCGCTCCATCGTCAGTGCCACCGGCTGTAGAAGTAGGCGAGACTGGTTGTGGAGCTAAAGTTGGGGCTTCCGTAGTCTCCGTAGGAGTTTTGCAAATACATGCACCCAAGACATTACAAGGCCACCACGCCTGCTTTCCGTCTTCGCAGTCAGCACATTGAGCATCGTTCACATTGGGCGAAGTAGTCACACATTCTCCTCCGAGGGACGTACAAGCAGCAGTGCTGCAGGCATCGGATCCCATTAGATTCTCTTGGCGGTTGACGTTTGAGATTTCGAGAGGGGCGTCGTCAGAGCAATAGCACTCTCCGGGTAAATTGCACGGCCACCACGGTTGACCAGTAGCGCAAGGACCGCAATGTTCTCTAGAAACTGTGGTTGAAACACACCTCTCGGGTGTGCAGTTAGCACATGCCGTGGTGCCGGAAATGCTTGAGAGGTCACGCTGATGATCATGATGGCCGTTGCTGCTGTTACCATTGCTGCTGACGCTGACATTACTAGCTGCCGCCGCCGCAAAGACAATTGCCACTATTGACAAGACGAGAAGATTGTGCTGGCGTCGAAGTGGAGGACTATCCATCTTGTTAGTATGAGAGATGCATGGAATGTCATAAGCATGGCATGGTTCTCTTCATGTTGGTGTAAAAATGGTGATGGTGCGGCAAAAACGCTCCCTTCAGATTTTCGGGGCTCAGGTAATATCTAGTACTACCATATATGGTATTTCAACGTAAACGTAGATGCAGTAGCTTAAGTACGGCGATCTTAGATTGATGTACAGCCCACGAAACCGAATCTGCCCACTGCACGGAAATGAGTACGTGGTTTCGGAATGGATGCGTGTGGAGAGCACCACTTCGCTTTTGGAATACGTATGGAGGAAGATAACATGCGTAGCAAAGAACAAGTGTTTGACCACATCGATCTTTGTTGCAATATCAAGCTCCTGTCAGCTCACAATTTCTACTTGTCCATCTTTGAAACAACATCACATCAATCATGAAGTTCTCTATGACCGTCGGAGCCCTTGTGGCCGCCACCTCCACTGCTTTCGCTCCTTCCTCCACCCTTCGTGGCAGCAGCGCCCTTAACATGGCTCTTAAGGATGGACAAACACCCATTGTTATTGGTCTTGCCGCTGACTCTGGTTGCGGAAAGTCTACCTTCATGCGTCGTGTCACTTCTACCTTCGGTGGAGAAAACTGCGGTCCCCTCGGCGGAGGATTCGGAACCGAGGGAGGATGGGAGACCAACACTCTTGTGTCTGACATGGCCACTGTGATCTGTCTTGATGATTACCACTTGAACGACCGTGAGGGACGTAAGGTCTCTGGACTTACTGCTCTTAACACTGCCGAGCAGAAGTTCGACCTCATGTTCGAGCACGTTCAGGCGCTCAAGAACGGAGAAACCGTCATGAAGCCAATCTACAACCACGTTAACGGAACTCTTGACACTCCCGAGAAGATTGAGCCCACCCCTGTTATCATCATTGAGGGACTTCACCCTTTCGTTGATGAGCGTGTCCGTGATCTTATTGACTTCTCCCTTTACCTTGATATCTCTGCTGATGTCAAGCTCAACTGGAAGATCCAGCGTGATATGGAAGAGCGTGGACACTCCCTTGAGTCTATCATGGCTTCCATTGAGGCCCGTAAACCCGATTTCGATGCTTACATTGAGCCCCAGAAGGAATTCGCTGACTACGTTATTGAGGTTCTTCCCACTGATCTTGACGAGGAGGACAAGCAGACCTTGAAGGTCCGTGCCATCCAAAAGAAGGGAGTTGCTGACTTCAACCCTACCTACCTTTTCGATGAGGGATCTGAGGTCACCTGGACTCCTTCTGCCGACAAGCTTTCTTCTCCTGCCCCTGGAATGAAGCTTTCATACACACAGGAACAATACTTCGGAAATGATGTTGCTGTTCTTACCATGGATGGAACCTTCGATAACATCCAAGAGCTTGTTTACGTTGAATCTAACCTTGGAAACGCCAACTCTAAGTTCTACGGAGAGGTAACCCAGGCCATGCTTTCCCTTGCTGACTCTCCTGGATCCAACAACGGAACTGGACTTATGCAAACTTTGGCTGCTTTCGCCATCCGTGAGCTTTTCAACAAGAAGTCCGCTGCTGCCAAGCTTGCCGCTAACAAGGAGGTTGCCGCCGCCGCATAAATTTCTTTTGTTTTAGAAGCAATATTAGTTTTGTAATAGAATATAAAATAACGTGCATCTATCACGAATGACTCTCTACTTTCTGTCGGAGTGGGTTATGTCAAATCATGCACACTTCTTTGGATATATATGAATCTTAGATACCGAGCATGATGAGAAATGCAGTAAAAGTAACCTTAAAACATCTGTCTCTTGTGCAGCCATCTTGTACATAGTTCACTGATAGACATGAGTAAAAACACGATTGCCTACAATTCTCTTTTAAAGCTTTGCTCAAGCAAAGAAGGACATCTGTACATGAAAATTTGCTTATTTAAAGCTGTGCTCAAACAATGTAGAACATCTGTACAATGAAAATTTGTTCTACATTTTTGTCATCAACGCTCTTCTTTTATCTAATCTGACATTTTCATTCATCCATATCATATTAGGCAGCCTTTGTCTGTGTGGGCACGTGCCCAGATTCTTCCAACACGGAGTCCAAAGCCATCTGAAGTGTTCCAACACACTTGGGAATATCTCCCATTTTATCAAGTCCAAATAGACCAAGTCGAAATGTTTTGAGACCTTCTGGCTCATCAATTCTCCACGGAACTCCCATTGCTATTTGCAATCCATGCCCCTTGAACCTATTCATCATTGCTGGGTTATCTTGTCCAAGTGGACTGTAGTATACAAGAACACCGGGTGCTTCAAAGCCAGGTGCTGCTACACTTGTCAAACCACGAGAACGTAGCAATCCACGTGCCGCGTCACCCAGATCGTACTGCGCTTGCTTGAGCTCTGGCAAACCAAACTTCAATGTCTCCACTCCAATCTCATGAAAGTCGCGCAAGCCGTCAGTAGGCATTGTCGTGTGATATCCAAAGCCTCCTTGCTCATACGTTGTCATAATAGCACTCCATCGCTTCAGGCTCATTGAGAACGAAGTCTCTTGAGTCTCTGCCATGCGTTCCACGGCAGCATCGGAAAGCATTAGGAGAGCAGCACATGCAGGTCCAGTCCATCCCTTCTGCGGTGCGGAAATAACCACATCAACTCCAAGATCTTTCATATCTGTCCAGATGGCTCCAGAAGCAATACAGTCCAACACAAAAATTCCACCCACTTCATGAATTGCTTGCGCTGCCTTTCGGATGTAATCATCTGGCAATATCATTCCCGTCGATGTTTCAACATGAGGAGCGAATAACGCTTTTGGGCGCTCTTCCCTAATCTTTGCTACTACATCATCAATTGGATAGGGAGCATACTGGAGATGAGGACTATCATCGCTAGGGGGTTGTGGCTGAGCTTTGAGAACAGTATGAGAGGCTGGAATTTTGCCCATATCAAAGATTTCTGTCCAACGGTATGAAAACCACCCATTCCTGATGACCATTACGTGCTCATCGGTAGCAAATTGTCTTGCCACAGCCTCCATTCCGAAAGTTCCTGAGCCTGGCATGATTGCGACCTTGTCAGCTTTATATGTTTCTTTGAGCAACATGTTCAGATCTCTCATGACCTGTTGAAATGGCTGACTCATCAAGTTGAGTGATCGATTGGTATGAATAACAGAGTACTCCAGGTACTCGCCGTGATCTTCTTTGGGTACAACATTATAGGATAGTGAATGACTATTATCCTGTGAGGAAGTGTTATAAACCGGCTTGGAGGACGAGATGAATCGAGACGTAGTAGAGGTAGAAGATGCAGCTATTGCTCTGCCCATTAGGGTGCTGCTGGTGCAACGAGGAATATTCTTCCTCAGTAGGGCCGATACTGATGATGATATCATTGTTCCTTCTCAAAAATTATTCTTCGGTATGTATTGTGTCAAGTGCGATATCTCAGCAAAAGTCCTTAGTATTCTGTCAATTGCAAGTCTTTTTCCACGACGACGGTTATGGCTTGTGGTAATGAGTCTACCTCCACTACCACAGGATGTAGAACAGAGAGATTGGGCGTGTTATGAGATAATTATTGCATGCAGAGTGCAGATAGATGCAGAACAAATTTTATCATCGTGAAAGATCTTGCTTTGGATCGAACTGTTCTTTGTCGACGTCAGCAGCTGTCGCACCATGCGTCAGCTGCTGTTGTTCTGTTACACTCTTTGTTACAAGTAACAAGCCATTCCTAGGCCGAATTTGAGTGCCGTGAAGTCTGCAGGGCTTAGAACTGTCAACATCAATCAAAACAGCCTGCTTGATTGAAAGGCAGAGCAAGATGAAGCAGCCACAACCCTGCCACAACCCAAAGTAACGCACCTCCAACAACCAACCACTGACCAGAGACGACTGGTGCAAGCTCCTAATAATAAGCAAGATATAAATCAGCGCATATCCAATAAGGAAATAGGAAAACATCTAAATTCAAATTCGACAAAACCATGTCGCGGTCGGGGCATAAATCTGATCTCCAAAGTCTCTTGGAAGAGGCCAAATCCAAATCATCATCCTCCGGCGACAGCAGATCATACTACTCTTCTTCCCGTCGTGATGGAGCAGCAGTAGACAATGATTCCATCTTTTCCTTTTCACAATCAGTTGCTCGCGTCGCACGTGCAGTCGAGCAGAAGGACCAACATGATCATCAATCCTTGCCTTCTCCAGCACATCATGATGCTCGTCGTCAAAGATCATTTTCTTCTTCCTCTTCACTGCACAGCGGGAGAAATAGTAGTAGGAATAATCGCAGTTCCTCTCGCGGTTCCTCATCAACGAGAAGCGCTAGGAGTGCAAGAAGTGCTAGTGCTACGAGTCGCTCTCATCCTCCGCCGCCCCCTCGTCGTTATAATGACGACAACTTTGATGATGACGATCGAAGCAGCAGTAGCGCAACTTTGAAACTCATGTCACTTGTGAAGGAGTTATCTCAAACCAATTCTCCAAACGCGCGATATCCACCGCCTCCATCTCGGGGTGGTGGTGGTGGTAAACGGGATGATGAATCCGAAGATGGTGTTCCTTCCTATTTACCTGGGCAATACAATCAAAACAATACTAATGGGAATGAACCAGATGGACCTTTCGCAAGGGGGGAAGGTAGCGTCGGAGGAGGAAGTACTATCAACAGCAACCGTAGCAGCAGTGCTGGTACAAACAACGATCCTAGTTCCTATGGATCTGGATACAGCGAGCCAATGGGGTATGTCATGCCACGTTCCTCGAATCCAGCTGTTCGCTCAACATCAAATGCTTCTTCAGCTGCATCTTCTTCTCGTCGTTCTTATGGAGGTGGAAGTATTCCTGCTGGCAATGGAAGTGAATATGATATGAGTGGTGATGGTAGTAGTGTTGGGCAGTCCACATGGCAAACAGAAATGACTCCTGGCGGTAGTCGTGTTCAGAGCAGTGTCGGAGGTGCTAGTATGGCAAGCGGTTCCCACATGATGGGCAGTCAAGTTGGTAATATACCTCCTGTGATGATGAGCAGTGCCCATTCTGCGCCTGGGGGTAGTTACAATAGCAACAATATGGGAGAAGGAATCAGTGCTGCCGGTAGTGGGAGTGGTTACAATAACAACAGCCAGTTCTTTGGGGGAGGGAGTGTGGGTCGAAGCTACCTCAGTCAACCGCTTCAAGGAAGTGGGGGAGATTTCGTGAATGGAGGAGCTTCCGCTTATGGAGGGAGTAGTAGCGGTAGTGGCGGCAGTCATCCAATGATGTATCAACAATCCATGCCTAATTCTCAATATCAAGTTGTGCAAGGTGGCGGAATGAGAGACGCATATTCGTACACTGGCAGTTCTGGCACCCGATCCATCAATGGGTCGCAGATGCTTGTTCCCAAGGCCCGTTTCTCTTGGGCATCCGAGTCAGTAGGGGGGAATTCGACTGTAATGACGCGTCAGTCAATTATGAGTGCGAGCGTGCCAGAGCCTTCGGAGCGGCGGGAGAATAAGGCTACCGAGGGACGTCTGTGGGCATCTTTTGCGTGGATTATTACCTTTCCTCTCCCGAACAAATGTATTATGAGACCGACAAAGGATGCCAAGCAGGCATGGCGTGAGAAGGTTGCATTATTCTTGATCATGATTTCATGCTCTGTGTTCTTCGTAGGTGCTTTTGGTTTCGTGCCTCTCTTGCTTTGCAAGGAAGATACTATCTTCTCGATGCAGGATGTTTGGCTCCAAAACGGCGAGAGCTGGGTTGTTGTCCACGGTACTATTTATGATGTAGAGGATCTTATCGAAAAACATCCTGGAGGGTCAAAGGGAATTGTGGACTATTTGGGTAAAGATGCCTCCAAGGTCTTCCCTCGTGCCGCCCCGGTAACGCTTCCCGACAAGTGCTTGGATGTGGCTAAAATTGAAGCTTACAAACTGAATGTGTACGCACCGGATAACAATTTCACCAATCCTACCTGCCAAAGCTTTACCGACCTTGACATACTTCTCGGTATAACATGTCACACCTTCGCGGCAGGATCGAATGGGACGGCCAAGTTCCTCGGTGATTACCACCGCGGGATATTATCGCACACAACAGTAGGTTTGAACGGCGAAGGTGCCCAGTGGTTTGCTCTGTACAATCGCGTCTACGATGTGACCAACTACATCAAGAAGATTAATGAAAACCGCGACCCGAAAGTTGATGGTGAAGATGAGTCTCTTGATAACAATCCGGCCGCCTACCTAACTCCCACTATGAACAAAGTCATCATGAACTCGTTGGGTGGGGATGGTACTGATCTCTACGAAAACTTATTCGGCACCACAGAATATGTCCACTGTCTTGAGGAGATGTTCTACAGGGGAATTCTAGATGATTCTACGGATACTTTCTGCGCTACACTCAACATTCTGATGTATACTATGCTTATCTTTGTGGCCACATTGATGGTCATTCAGTTCCTTGCATCAATGATGTATATTTGCCCTCGTCATCGAACCTACACAGAAGAGGATGTAATGAGTCCCGTGATGATTATGGTGCCTTGTTATAATGAGGGTGATAATGAGCTGCGTAAAACGATCAAGTCGGTTCTGAACACCACATACCCAGACGAGAACAAGGTGTTGCTGATGGTGGCAGATGGGGTGGTGACAGGTAATGGAGAGGACATGTCCACCCCCGAACATCTTGCTAATATTCTTGGGTTCGATATCGATGAGTTTGAAGACGACACGTTTGAGTACGATTGTATTGGTGTTATCCATACTAAGAATCGCGCCCGTGTGTATCATGGAATCCTCCAGAAGGGGCACAAGTTCCTCAAGTACATCGCTGTCGTCAAGTGTGGACTTCCCGAGGAAACGACAACTTCGGCCAAGCCTGGTAACCGTGGTAAGCGTGATTCTCAGCTGATTATCATGGGATATTACAACCGCATTCACTACGGTCGTGAGTTGACTGAGCTTGACTCTGCCATCCAGCGTGCTATGGTTGATCTGAATCTTCAAGCTGACATGGTCCGCTTCCTCATGGCCATTGATGCCGATACTCGCGTGGATACAATGTCTATCACACACATGGTGTACGGAATGGACAAGAAAGAGAAGGTGCTTGCTCTCTGTGGTGAAACCAAGGTCGATAACAAGTCAAGCTCGTGGGTGACGATGATCCAGGTGTTTTGAGTACTATAACTCCCACCACTTAAAGAAGGCCTTCGAAGCTGCATTTGGATGCGTTACTTGTTTGCCTGGGTGTTTCACAATGTACCGCATCATTGCCGACGACGGAACCCCTCTGCTTCCCGGAGATGGCGTGCTGTACGAATACTCTCGTAACGATATTGAGACACTGCACGAGAAGAATTTGTACCATTTGGGAGAAGATCGTATGCTTACCACGCTTCTTTTGAAGTATTATCCTGATCGCTCGTTGACATTCATCCCTGAAGCCACGTGTTGGACCATCGTGCCGCACACATTCCGAATCTTGCTCTCCCAGCGCCGTCGTTGGATCAACTCCACCGTTCACAATATGTTTGAGCTTCTTAAGGTCAACACGATGTGTGGAGTGTGCTGCGTATCCATGAAGGTAGTGGTGTTCATTGATCTGATTGCGACGATGATTCTGCCAGCAAGTTTCTGTTACGCGGTGTACTTGTTGTTTTTGGTGTTTGTGGAAGACTTGCCAGTATCCAAAGTTCTGCTCATTCTTTACGGTATCATCATGGGTGTTCAAGTGGTTGTATTTATTCTGCGCTCAAGATGGGAATATTTATGGTGGTTCTCTGTTTACTTCATTGTGGGGCTGCCAGTATTTTACCTCATCCTTCCTGTATATTCGTTCTGGAATATGGATGACTTCTCTTGGGGTAAGACACGTGCTGTTGGAGGTAGTGCTGTTAATAATGCTCTTGCAGATGATGATGAGGCTTCAGAGTATAGTGAAAAGGAGAGGCTTGTCAAGGAAGGAGATGGTGGCAGTACTTCTAGTTCAAGCAGAACAAATAGTGAAGATGATGAAGCAAGTTATTATGACGACAATAATAGCCAAGAACACAGTGATTATGATAATGAAACTGAAGACGGAGATGATGGAAGCGAGTACAGCCAAGAGTATAGTGAAGGTGAAAGCCAGGCTCAAAGCCAGTATTTCAGCCAAGCAAGTCGGATGGAGCAGAGTCATCGATCAGGAACATCAAGAACAATGTTTTAGATCTGGGAAAATGTATTAGTTATTAGGAGTACTATTATGTGAACGCTCTTGTTTCCTTGCTATGTGTTGCCTCTAGAGAGAGTAGTCTTCGGCTCTAAGTTCGAAAAGATAGCACGACTTTACTGGACATGATGCATCTTCTCAAAGTTCCAAAAGAATCTTCAGTCTTTTTAGGCCGCTCGGCCGCCTGACGGTGTGAGACAGCTGTCTCAGAAAGGCGGGAGAGTTTCCTACGGTCGGAATAGTACGACTTGGTCGGCCACGTCGCAACAACTCACACTCCGAGAAGCCAACAAGCCGCTCAACAGCATTGGTCAGCTGCTCCCCAACGCTACGCACCATACACCTCACATCCCAAAAGATTCTAAAGAGCATTGTTCCAAACTACTGCACTTATCTACTGCTATCCGATTCGCGAAGGTCATAATTGTTAGATAGATTGATATTAGAAAAAGAAGGCAATAGAGCATCACAGCTAGCTTCAATTGCACAAGAACAAGCACATCTTATCAATGCGAGTTTTATCAACTCTTCTATCTTCCCTGGCTCTTCCCGTAGTGGTCCGTGGTTTCCAGGTTCTTTCAATGCCACCTATTGCAAACGCTGCATCAATGACAATGACAATAAATACAAAATCTGATCAAAGCAAAATCAGGCAGCGTCCCAACGCCAGCAAGGTCGCCCCTCTACAGTATACAAATGACGTGAACGCCGTGGATGCTGACAAGGCCATACAGATTCCTCTCCGGGTGAATGGTGGATCCGCATCTGTCGCTATCAAAGACGGCAAAACCAATGATGCCCTTCAATATGCCGCCAAAGCCATTCCTCTTCTCGCGGTAGCAGCTGCAGCTTCCGTCATGGGTACAACTTGGCTGTCGGGCTTTAGCTCACCTGCCGCTCAGGGCGTCAAACTTGTTTATGCTGGTGCCATCGCTGGTATCATCTCACGAACATTTTGTGCTCCTATCGAAATGGTCTCCACTGTCATGATGTGCAGAGGTGACGCGGTTACCTCTATGACGGATGAATTGAAGAAAACATGGCAGAAGGAGGGTTTCCGCGGTATGTTCAAAGGTAATGGTGCCAACTGCCTCAAGGTCGCTCCCAGCCGAGGAACACAGTTCCTTGTCTATGAGTTTGTTAAGAGGAAGATGTTAGTGGCAGGCGTAGGCCTTGCAGCGGGTGCCTCCGCTGGGTCGCTTCATGCAGGATCCAGACTGTTTGCGGGTGGTGTTGCTGGTATGGTAGCCGCCGGTATTGTTTATCCTCTTGAAGTTGTGAAGACAATGCTTACACTTTATCCTGATAAGTGCAAGTCAATTCCCGGTGCTCTCTCCATGGTTTACCGCAGCTCTGGTATTGGAGGTCTTTACCGAGGCCTTGGGCCCACACTTGTTGCCATGTTCCCATATGTAGGTGTTGAGTTTATGGTGTACGAAACACTGAAGAAGAGGTGGGAGTTGGCATTTGGTCCTGTGGGAACAGCTGCCTTGCTTCTGTTAGGTGCCCTCGGTGGAGCTGCTGCTCAGGCATCCGCTCATCCCCTCGATGTCATCCGCAGACGTATGCAGATGCAAAGTATGAACATCGATAAGAGTGAAGAGAAAGACAAGCCCGTCAAAAAGTATTCCAACATGTTTTCTGGACTTTACCACGTTGGAAAGCATGAGGGAATTCATGTGTTGTTCAATGGACTCGGGCCTGCATGCTTCGAAAAGATTCCAAGCACTGCCATCGGTTATTTCATTTATGAGTTTTTAAAGGTGGCGCTTAATGTGGCATCGTTGTAAAGCAATGGACTAGGAAAGGGAGAAACTTGGATATGATCATAATATTCGCACAGTGGGAACAAAAGTGCCAAGTTGGAAAGTGAAAATGTATAACATGGTGCTTTAGGGGAAGGGACATAAAGAAGATGTAGCCACAGCAAATGGCTGTGAACGTGAATTGTGCCAGTGTGGTGGCATCTTCGATTGGCCATGTTTGTAAGCATGGATGCTAATTTGTGTAAGTAATGGGGTGTTTGTTTATACGTAGTACATCATAACACCACCGATAGAGAAATACTTATATTTGTGATTACACGAGATGCTCTCTTGGTGAAACATATGATCTTAGACTTGTGATATATAATGTATAATCGAGGGCCGTTACCATTCTTCAAGTATTGCTACACAATCACCGACTGTTGCTGCACCGCCAGCTAGTGCCTTTGATAAGGCATCGATTATGTTCTTATTATTCCTCAGTAGAAGATCAGCCTCAGCTAGTGCCCAACGAAGGTAGTCATTGGTCTGCTCCTCATTCTCCGGTAATGCATCCAACAAAGCACTCGCGTATTGCATATTATTTCTCGCTTGATCACTGAGACGATTGACAAAACCTTGAGCCTCACACGGATCAGACGACATTAGTTGAGGGTACTTGCTCAACTCCATTGCCACAGGTGCAAGGAGCCAAATAAGCATCTTCAGCAATCCAGAATCCGACGCCAAGTTGTCCAATGATCCTTGGATGTTTTGAGCATCGTCGTCGGTTCTTGGTTCGCTCCTCATAGAATCAATAACTAAGGAAGCCCCTTCCAAAGCATTTGGTTGGAATGCAAAGCAGGGCAGCCCTAAACTATACGCAGCAAACACAGCTGCAGCTTCGCATTGACAGTCTCTTTCTGTATTGACATTCAAAAGGCGACTAAGTCCTCGGACAACTGATCCGGTCATACTGCCCGTCCCAATCCCCATCGGCATGTCTTCCTTTTGAGGTGCGCTCATATTCTTTGCGCCAGCTGGCAGCTTGTCCTCATTCATCTTGGCCACCGCAGAACCACCCATGACGATGGCATCAAAGAAATTGTCTACCACGACAGTGGTAATTGCAATTCCCACTACTAGATTTGTAATCGGTGTCAAGTCTTCCATCCCAAACAAACCGCCAAATGCATTTATGGCCACGCAACCTCCAACAATACCCGAAAATAAAACTGCCTGGGACACTTCTGCCGCTCTATCATCCACTGGTACTGCAGGTAAATTCTGTAACCTCTCGATATCATTATTGTTTCTATTGCCAAAGGGAAATGCTGAAGCTGAAGATTGTGGAAAAGGATTGATCTCGCCCTGAAGAGTACCATACCTCAAAATTGACCCATTAGTTATTGCCAGCGAAAGTATCTTTGCCATAATACGCGCGTCCGATGCCAATGCAGTAGCCTATTCCAATGGGGACGAAAAGATAATCCAAATTCATGAGATGTTATAAGCCAATGAAACAATAGCAGTCACAATAACATATTTACACTCACATCAACCAACGATATGATTCCTCTAGGCCCAATAGTAATCCCATTACTATTTGATTCTTCCATAAGTCGAATCGGATCTACGAGACCATTCTTTGAATTAGCTGCACCTCCATCAATAACTTTGGCGCACAGTCCAGTAAGCACTGTTTCATATTTGTCTCTGTCATCCAAGTTGGAAAAGGCCACGTTTAGTAGTCGATCTCCATCCCTGGCTAGAACCATTTCTCCATTATTTGCTGTACTTTCGAGAAGCATGGAATTTTGAATTCGACGTTTTGCAGCACTTGTAGCTGGAGGGGCAAATGCCAGAACGGATTCCGAACGAAGAACACATGTTGATATGATGAGTGCTGCAGACATGCAGCAGAGAGCACGTCGATCTCTACGCAACATCATCATCTTATCTGCTTCAGGATATGCGATGTCAATAGCAGAGCATCAATCTATCCAACTCTATTCTGTCACCTTCCAACTTCCAACCGACCGTTCCACGAACATCACATCATTATTTGAAATCTTCTGTGGATCTTCAATCAAAGCACTGTGGGGGTCCCCTCGGGGGCTGCCCTCTTCTCCTCAAAATCTGAAACCATGAAATTTTTTGTTGACAACTCTGAAATGGAAAATGACAAATGACAATGGCGAGCGGAGTAGTAAGTAGGAAATAACCACAACGCAATCCATCAAACAGTATTTATAACCTACAACTTCTCAATTAGCAGCAGACAGTTGCAGCGAATAGGCCTCCTCTGTTTTGGTCTCCAGCCATAGAGATTCGCTGCCAAGACATGATGAGTTCCGTCGTCACAAAAAAATCGCTGGGCGGAGATGACACCTGCACTAGCACTGCGAACGCATCCTCTACTACGTTGAAATGCAGTCCTATTACTACGAAACAAAAGAAGCGATCCTCTAGTCAAAGCTCAATTCCACAAAAATGCTCAGCAGGTGAATCATTATCCGTTGAAGGCGATGATTATCCAGAGACTGCGCAGAACCTACTTCTTGATGACACATATTCGGAAGATGAACTTGGAAGGTGGATGGAAGAACAGCAGCAATTATCACAAACACAGAAACTTAATGATGACTCGTCAGTAATGTCTCGACAACTGTCATCAACATCAAAGCCGCGTTCCAAACGTCCTGCAAGTGGGCCTTCTGAATCTGATTTACACACAACAACTTCTTCCTCCAAACGAAGAAAAGAATCTTCATCTCATCTACCTGTGCCGGATAATGATGACAAAAGTGAAGCGAGGAAGAGGATGGACAAAGCCTTGCATGATCGATACCAATGTCAAATGGCTCTTCGCGATTCTCTTGTTGCTCTTCGGGAAGCACAAGCCCTCGTACGTGCATGTCGAAAAAAGTACAACGCTGCCAAATGCAATGCTCAAACTGTGGCCAAGAATGAGTGTGAAACTCTGTTGAAAGAAGAAAATACCTGGAACGAATTCTTTCAAAAGCTCAAGGCATACAAAGAGCGAACTGGACACTGCAATGTGAAGCAGAATTTTGCATCGAAAGATAGTAAGAATTGTCCTGAAACGGCAAAACTCTCGGCTTGGGTAGGTCGCAATCGTAAGGATGGTAAGCAGAGGAGGCGAACTGGATCCGTAGAGGATGGATCATCTGGCACCATTAGTGATGATCAAGATGACAACGTCCTCAGTCTTTGATGAGGTTGAACCTGATTCCATCCACGCTGATCCCTACAAGTTAATTGCTCTAGATCAAATTGGATTTGACTGGGATCCTAGGAACTCACGGTGGATGAGCTCTTACGAAGAACTAAAAGCTTTCAAGCTATTGAATGGGAATACGCTAGTTCCTCACGCTAATTGCGGTCTTGGTTCGTGGGTGAAGCGACAGCAGGTGCAGTACACACTCTATACAAAAGGAGATGGATCTAAATCAGAATTGACAGAAGAGAGAGTACGACTACTCAATTCACTTTGTTTTGTATGGAGTCGACGCTCGAACACTTGGAACGAAAGCTTCCAGCGACTCTCAAAGTGGAAAGAGGACTATGGTAACTGCAATATCCCAGATGACAGTGATGATCCTGAACTAGTCGCATTAAATAAATGGATTGCAGACCAACGAATGCATTACAAGCGACAGAGTTGTGAAGATGAAGAGAACGGTACTGATGATGCCACAACGTCAACAAAAGCAGCAGAAAGTAGTAGTAACAACGGTGGTGGATCATCCAAGCAGAAAGGCAAAAGAAAGGTCCCTAGGTTGACTGCTGAGAAAATTGCACAATTGACCAGCATTGGATTCGAGTTTGACTCTAGAGACGCCAAGTGGATGCAAAGGTTAGATGAATTGTACAAATACAAAGAGGAGCATGGTGACTTCCTTGTTCCGTCGACTTATCCTGATAATCCTACACTCTCCAATTGGGTCGCAAGCCA
Source organism: Skeletonema costatum (assembly GCA_018806925.1). Lineage (NCBI taxonomy): Eukaryota > Bacillariophyta > Thalassiosirophyceae > Thalassiosirales > Thalassiosiraceae > Skeletonema > Skeletonema costatum. The sequence continues at coordinate 83,943 of JAHBBA010001238.1, forward strand.
AAGAGCACAATATAAGCTATATAAGAAGGGTGGGAAGACCAATTTGACTGAGAGAAGGCTCAAAATATTAATAGACGCTGGGTTCTCATTCTCAGGGGTGGTGAACGACAATCGCCAGAAAGAAACGAAGGAGACCTCACATCAAGATCGAGTTGCGTTTGATGCCAAGCCATGGCTAGAAAAATACAAAGATTTACTATTCTTTATTGCCTCTAATGATGGCATGGAGTCGTTGCAAAATGATATTCCCTACCTAGCAGAATGGAATGCAAAAGAACACGATGATAGTCGGGTTGAAGGCACTGCTCTTACTGAAAATAATAGTGCTGAGGGGGAGGATGAGATGAAAGAACGCGCATCTCTAATGGAAGCTTCAGACTTCTTCGCATTCTGTCAAGGAACCAAAGAGAAGATTATCCTCCTACGCGACAGTGCAGATGTCGAATCTACATATAAAGAAGGTTTGTGGGATCAGCAACCCAATGACACGAAAATGATGAACACAAATAATGATAATTTGTGCTAGTATTCATCTTAAACTCTTTCACACTGCACGATTGGTGTATCCTTGGTGTATCTAGCATATAAAGTTGTTAAAGCCAACATCCATTTATACAATGATCATGTCCGTCCCCTGAACGACCCTACTATAGCTTCTTACGTGAAACTGTCTTCTGCTGTCTAACTCGTGGCGACCTACTCACACTTCTCCTATTCGTGGTCCGTGATTGCATCATTCCAGTAGGTGAAGGCACTTTCTCCTTCTTCTCTTTGACTGGTTTCACAACTAAATTTTGAAGATACGACATCGTGTGGGTGAGATAACGACTCGGTAAATAGGATTGCAACTCTTTGTCGATACAGATGACAACATCATCATACATGAACATACTCACCTTCTCTATTCAAGACGTTCACTTCTGCGGCGAAGGCATCCGGATGAATCGAGTTTAAACCATTAATAGTGCTGCCGTCTGAGGTGATTGAGAAAGTATCGTCCATGTCATTGCCATAACACAATTCATCTTTGCACAATTTTGGAAGATTATCAATGATGGAATTGAGACTGAATCTGCTCTTCGGTTTAAGTTTGTCAGAAGATATAGATATGTTCTGAGCAGTGCCATCGCCGCCGACAAACACTTGTGGATGATTCGCCATACTTATCGATATGAATTCTTGTTACTACAATACACACCGTACAGCCGCAGAGAAGACTACTACCACTCAAAACTACCCTTCTTATTCAAAAGAGATAATGTGCTGGGTGCTGGGCGGGGTAAGTGGCGGTTTGCCGCCTCTTCATTCAAATTTGAGGACACAAGAAAAAGAGGCAGTTTCTCGTTTCTGTAGTTTGGTGCCGTTTCCTTAAACGTCTCGGCATGTCATCGTGTCTCACCGGTATCCGCATCGAAAAGATGGCGCGCCCATCCATCAGCATCCATCCATCATCGATGCATCGCATGCCAATAAGAAGCAACAACCTCTTCGATTGCGTCTCCATGAAGGGAATACCATCCGCACTGACAGCATTCTGCCTCTCCAGCAGTAGGTGCCTGTATCGCCATCATCGTCGCCTTTCCTTCCCCTTGCGTGCAGCCTCGAATGACCCAACATCTACCGATAACAATCAGCCCATCAATCCTACACAAGCGCCATCGGCGGAAGATAAAAAAGATTGGTTTGTGGATGGAAAGGAAACGGCACGCAGACTTAAAATTGAGCTTGGTCTGATGAGTGAAGAAAATACTGAATCTGCTGATAATGGCGGCGATGGAGAGTCAAGCACTTCTATCGAGAGATCTAGTAGAGAGGATGCTATGGAGAGTGGACGGAAAGCGGCGTTGGAATTCCTTAAAAGCTTAAATGATGAGGAAGAAAATGATAACAACAATCCACAGATGACAGAAGAGCAAAACAGTGAGACAGTAGAAACAACCGCCGGACAATCATCTACACAGCTTTTTAGTGGCAATCCATTCACTTTTCCGTCACGCAAATCACACTGTCTCACTATCTGCCTAGTTCCACCACCATCTGCAACAACTGCATGGGATCGGCTCTCTAATGTGCGCAGAGAACTCAAAGATCCAGGATTTTTTTAGATGGCCGCCACATGCAAACCTGCTGTATCCATTCCTAGAACCAAGTTTTGATAAAGAATCTGATCAGAGCAAAGAAGAGCAATACTCAGAGTTTCGTGAACAACTTTCAATAACTCTGGCAAGTGTGGCAGCTCAGTGCAAACCATTTGATGTAGAAATTGACACGTTTGGTACATTTGGGGGTAAGGATCGAGGCGTGTTATGGGCACATCCAAAGAGCAAATATTCAGCGCCTGCTGCTGATTACGACGGTGGTGAAGAGCCTTTGATCGCCCTACAAACGTTACTTGAGAATCATTTCCCGTCGTGCACTGATCAGAGAAAGCAGGGATCATTTACACCGCATATGACACTATCACACTATGCCAATATTACTGATGCTTTGGAAGCAAAAGGAAGAGTTGAGTCGAAATGGGAGTCTACATCATTTCATGTCCCAGAAATTTATTTGCTGCAACGTAAAGGGGATGAAGGGCAGTTCAAAATATTGGCCAAGATACCTTTGGGATTGGATAAGGAAGACGAGGTAAAAATGTTTGATGAACCTCTGGCATTTCCTGCAATGCCGCTTGAGGAAGAAGAGTGGGTGTATAATGAACGAATGACTATGAAAAATAGACGAAAGAACAATTTCAAGCGTAGGAGGAGAGGCAAGAAGTCACTTGATTGAGTGGAAGTCGTTTCGATAGAATGATAAAAAATGATGGGCTACAATACTTTTACAGAACTGTCTTCCGATTGTCAAGCTCAATCAAACCTGGATGTGCGACTTGAAGGCATCGCCTTATACTCTGAAACATCCACGCCACTGAACTCTATCTTATCGTGAGTTTTCAGAGCTCTTTGGAGATATCTTTGTATTTCCATCGATGCAAATTGTGGTATCTTGTCGAACTCATAATATGGTATCCTGACAACAGTCCAGCCCTTGAGTTTTAGCAAACGATATTTCAGAACCGTGTGGCCCAAAACTCGGGGGTTAATCTTGATACCTCTTTGAATTGATGATAACTGCTCTCCAGTTGAAGCCATCACGGTAAAGTGGTGAGGCCCGTCGAATTCTACCGCAACTTTCCGACCATTTTTAATGTCAAAGTCGGATGCTGCAGTATGAGTCCAAGCGCTGTTCTCTTCTAAAACAATTGCCACATCTACATCTTCGTCATATTCATTTCTATGTGCTACTCTCATAAGATCAAGCGTTTTGCTGATAGCTTGATGCTTCTTACTGCTCTTTTTACACCTGCTCTTTTCCAAGTTCCACTTATGCTCAAGGTATTTGGTAAATTCTTCAGGGACATGCTTGACCGCTTCTGGACAATCCGCGCTCAAGAGGAAATAAGACTGCCAAAGTTGATGGGCATGCTCTAGTTGAATCACACCTTCCTCACAGGATGATGCAGTGTTGAATATCTTTTGAAGCAGATTTATCACGTCGTCGTCATACTGTTCAAGTGCAGTCAAGGACCAAGCTACATTTGCTCCCTCTTGTGGAGGCATTTTCATGCTACTTCTCCCCATTCTTTGCAACAAAGCCTGTGATGCCGCACTGGGGAACTCTGCAAATTCGGCACCGAAGTTCTTTGTCAAGTGCATGCGTGCCTGTGACCACAACAAAATGCTAATTTCAGAAATTGACAATCCATTTCTACTGCGCAATCTTCTTAGAGCTTCTTCGTAAACTGCACTCAATACAGACTGGTTGTCAAGACGACCGTGGGCAAGTGCAGTTGCCATTTGGACCAAATCAGCACATTTCCATCCCTTTAAGGGCTGGGATGGACGACCACTCCGTGTGATCCAATACTCATTGATGGCATCAACTAAATAGACAAAAGCATCTCCTACAGATACATTGTCCGATTCCATCATACCAAGTGCCCAGGCAATCTGAACACAGTCTCTTGGAAGAATCTCACGTTCGTTTGATAGTCCGTCAGATGATTGCGTCAAACGAATTCTACGCGTTGCCTCCTTGGCTATAAACGTCATGACGGCTTCTGATTCTTTTGATGCGTAAGCTCCACGAGTTGCAAAAGACCATGCAATGTTCGACAGCTCATTCCATGTGCAATTTTTCAACAGGGTATTATCTTTCTCCGATACTATCACTGCTGAACCTTCTCCTTGGCAAAACGCAATTGCAGCCGCATCAAACAATCTACTAGTGACACTCCTGTGCTGAGAATCGTTTGCCGTATATTTACTTTCCTGAGGAAACTTCTGCCCGTCTTGGACAAAGGTCACGACGTCAAAATCATTATCAGAATTCGTGTTTTGCGTGTCGGATAATTGCTCTATTCGACGAGGTTGCTCCCAACCAGGCGGGCAGTCTCTTGGCTTCGCAGCTGCATAAGCCCACAGCAGCATAGAAAGTTCTCCTGGTTGAGCTCGTTTACCAGTCTTGATCCTATATCTTCTATCACGAGTTTGTTCCAGATGCTCCACCATTCGAAGAGCTATCAAATTCAAGACATCGTCAATGTGTTTGTCCGTACCATCTCCGCTCATTTGTTGTTGAGATAAGTCCCAGGTAGAGTAACTTTTGCTGCTGTCTTTGACCAAAATATATTTGTCGCGAGAGAATAGGGATGCATCGTATTCCACATGCTTAGCGATTGCCCATGCTGCATTGCAAAGTTGTCTTGCAGTCAATCTTTTATCAGTGACAAGAAGATTAAGGATATCTATTGTTTGCATCAAAGCAGTCTGCAAATCTTCAGATGTTGTGTTCAGTTTGTTGTTGACGTGCTTTCCTCTACTCAGCGTCTTGGCACTTGTTGTCAAAGCACAAACAACATTGGCTGCATTGCATTCTGACGATGGAATGTTTAGGAAAGTGCTTAGGACAGCTTGTGCCACTTGGACAGGACTGGCATTTTTTCCTCTTAGCTTTGAGGGTACCGACTGAATCTTCTTTTGAGATCTAACAGATGTTGAGTAATCAGCCAACCATGGCTCTTGAGTAGTGACCGATATTTGGTTGGTTTGCTTAGAGCCTTTATTTTTTCTTCGGTGAGTGGTTTTAGAGGCTGTTGCGTGCAATGAAGTAGAGAAAGAGCGACTGCTTCGATTATAATTCACTGACGACGGGGACAATCAGAGCATCGACGCAGCAAAGCCAGGCCAGAAAAAATTGTTGAAACTGTTTTGTATGCCAACATTTTGATAGGGGTAGTTCGAGCTCGGATTTTGAATCTACTACTTCCCAGACACAGCGATTATCTATGATCTATTGCCCTTGCTGCTGCCCTAGCTGGTGCCGATACCCGGCACACTTCTATCTTTGTTCTTCGCTGCATGCTTGGCTCATCATCGCAACTTTGCTGCAAGTGGAGGTTCGTTCGTGCGTATTGAAAGTCCTGGCTAATTGAAAGATATCCTCAATGAGCATTCGTCACTCATAGCCTTACCTCTAGCAAAAAGTCTGCACGTCTTCCTCTCCGAACCACTGACGTAGGTAGCAAGCAAACCAGCAACAACAACGCCATCCTCCTCTTCCGCCGCGGCCAACCCTCTTACTACTCTCCTACAACACCAACCACTGCAACCATGTACAAGATTGTCCTCGCCCTTGCTGCTATTGCCTCCGCCTCGGCTTTCGCCCCGGCCCCTAGGTATGTCATCGTTATGTGCAAAATGTGAACGACTTGAGCCAAGAAATGGAGATTTATGTTCGGGTTCGGCTTCCTTCGACTTCGCTGAAACTAAACTTAAATGAGCTTCGGTGGTGTGGAGGTACCAGCCCCTTTGGTTCTATGCTATGCATGAGCAAAGGCAAGGAATTATCGGTTGAATCATCTACAATTGCAGTCTATTTGCATTATTTTGCTACGAAGCATTTATCTCACCGTTCTTCTACTTTTGTGTCTCCTCTCCAACCTCTACTAATTAAAATCATTAGACAATCTGTCGCCAGAACTGTTGTCAGAGCCGAGCCCGACTATGATGCCAAATTCGACAAGCTCAAAAAGGAAGCCGAAGAGAGACTCGACGATAAGGTTGAGGAGCTCATGAAGAATATCGAGACTGTTGGACAAGAATAAATTTCATTTATTTTGTACTCTGGATTACTCTCTCATCTTTGTGGAGGTAGCGTAGGGAAGTCCTCATCTCTTTGTGTATACAATGATTGAGCTTGTGTAATGTCAGGTGATTGCTTTGAGATAATCTCGTTCAGTCAAATTCGAATGCACACTCATTCTTAAGCTAATAGTACAGTAGAGCTTAATTTTGCAACTGCAACCCTCATGAGTATTCTGCTTGTATCTCAACAACTTTGTAATGTACATAGGTAGTGCAATCCTGTTTGTGAGTTGTAAGTGGCTTCATTGTGCGCAAAACCCACAAGCAGAAGAGTAATTTCTCTTTGTTTCTGATATATACCCATTACAGTGCTTAGCATTGGTCCTCATCAGGAAAACGTTCTTTTACCTTACTGAATTCAATGCAGCAACCTCATGAAAGATTGGTGCAATAATACTGCTGAAAGGTGGCGATGGTGAAGAATTGCCTTTGATAATGGCACTAGCTGGTCGCTGGGTCTTTCCCCTAGAGCATCTTCATATTGTGAAAGAAGTACGCATTGCATTGCGGTTGTACTATAAAGCTAATAATGCTTTGTTAAGGTCGAGATAAAGGATGCAGACTCGGACAGTCCAGTAGGTGTAGTCATAAAAAGAAGCTCAGGAGAGTCGCCTCGATAAGCTCAAAACGACAGAACTCGATAAACTAACAAAATTGGCTTCTACATTTGCTTTCTTTATTCAGGACGTGTCCTATATAGATTTCTAAGAGTTTACATACCAATATCAGCGAGCAATTCCTTGAACCAAGGCAATTCAGGGCTGAAGGGCTTTCCTCCCTTGATTCTCTCAAATTCAATGGCCCTGATAGGTGTACCAGCTTTGTCTTCATCTTGGCCCATGCACCCTGAAACTCCAGCAATGGCACTTGCAACACCCTCCTTGGCACAATCTTTAATCAACTGACGATCAAATGTGTTGGATGCAGCGGCACGAGCAAAATATCCAGACTTTTGGACAAGAGTCTTCTCTGCACCTACAAGTTCTGCAAGACGTTTAGAGAAGTAAACACCAGGGTTGATCTTGGCAAGACTAACGTGTCCGAATGCATCACGGGGAACCTCTTCTCCATTGGCCTCCATCTCGGCTACAATGTCCTCTACACCAGCACCTTCACTAAGGAATACATTGACGCAACCATTCTCATCCATGACTTTCCTAAGACGCTTTCCTTCCTCTACAATGTCGAGAGAAACTTCAGGAATCCAAACAGCATGAATATCACGAGATTTGGCAGTAGTGGTGAATCCAGGACCAGTGAATTTGGCAGATTTCATTCCATCTCTGTACTTCCTTGCGGTGGCAGCGGTGAGGTATCCAGAATCACGTCCCATAACCTCGTGAATGATGAGCATACGAGGGTTGGCAGAGCTCTCACTAACAACATTTTTGAAGAAGATTGCACCCTGTTCCGCGGCAGTGTCGGCACCGAAAGTTTGAACGATAGGATAGACATCATTATCAATGGTTTTGGGCATACCAACAACTACGACCTTTCCTCCGTGTTTCTCAAGAATGTACTTGGATAGTTCCGCAGCTTGTGTGTTGGTATCATCTCCTCCGATGGTGTGAATGACATTGATGCCGTCCTTAATGAGTTGTTGTGCGGCAACTTCGAGCGGAGTCTCGCCTTCCTTGGACAAATCCTCTGGCCATGCAATCTTTTGACGTTGGTGGAGCTGAAATGAGTTGTGTGTATGTGTTGTGTGTGTGTGTTTGACAATATCAATGTAGATGGATGCGTAGATGGTGTTGTGAACGAAAGAGTAGGCAAAGATTTTGAATTAGAGGTGAATCAATTGGTGTCAGCAAAAGAGGAATATTATGATGTTGCGAGGAACTGTCAAATGATATGAATCATAGATAAAACAACCGTTGAATCTTGATCATGCTGCTTACCTTGACACGAGAGTTGCCAATGGGGCTACCTCCCAAATCATGCAAACAAGCGCATTCGTCGTAGATCTCTGGAGAAATGACAGTAGAGTCACCAGTAAGGACACCCTTGTATCCATCAACGTACATACGGATGTTCAAGCCGGAGATCTTTCCTTCTTTCAATGCGCTTGCCCAGAATTCAATGAGGTAGGCGACGGAGGAGGAGAGACATGGAGCCAATCCTCCAGAGGTCATCATGGCGACGTTCATGTGTTGTGCAGCAGACATGGTTGTTGTTGATGTTGTTTTTCTATTTATGCGGTGGAAAAGTTATGGCCAGTCTAATCTACTTCAAGATGATGCGGTAGCTTTTTCCATCGCGTCGACAAAAGATGTTCCTTCCTCCAATCCAATGCTGCACATTCAAAGATCTTTCAAGCAGGACCAAGCAAAAACCAAAGGCTTCGGATTTTTGATGGATCTTGCGGTTATGAGGAGGAGCTCATAACCTCACAGTACAGGTAGATAAGATTACGAGTAGCCTCTTTTCTACCTACGAACAAGTTTCCACGCACCAATTTGTTTTTGAAATGATGCTCACAAAACGTTGTCACTTTCACTGATTGCAGGAGAGTTCATAAAAGCAACAATATGAGACGGCAAAGGGGGACGAAGCTGCGGTGCCCATCAGATATGATGCTCCTGTTGTGTGAGTTTTCTGACAGTCGCGGCTCTTTCTACATCAGCAAACCGACGCACGTCCATGGGGATTACTAAAATCTAGTCATCGACGTTTTTGCAATGTACATCATTGCAGCTCACTGCCAGATGATGATGATGAATCAACAATACAGAAAAGCTGTAAGAAATCGCTACTATGTCGAGGTGGATATGCTGACTATATAGATGATGGAGATTCGCCGTGGGCAGATGATGATGAAGATGACCAACAAATGACACATCATATGCAGCACCAGCAACAACCGAATCGTGGAGATCAAAGTCAAATGAATTATCCTCCTTCGCATCAACAACAGCAGCAGCCTCCTCATCAAGTGTATGGGCAGCAGCAGCAACCGCCACCACAAGGTCCGTGGCAACAAAATAATAATGGACCGCCCATGCAGCAAGGGGGACAAAGGTATGATGGTGCGCCACCGCAGCAACAACCTCCATATTCACAGCAGCAGCAACAACATCCACAGCAAAGAAGTACTGATATGCAGCAGAGAGGGAGGACCACCACAACAATATCAACGTCCACCGTATCAACAGCAACAGCAGCAACAATATTCTCCTCCTGATTTTCCAGGAGACTCGCAACCTGGAGGACCTGGATACGCTAGATCACAAAACCAGAATAATCCGTCTAGAATACAAAATGCTGGAATGCAACAAAACCAACAACAGCCACCACCATATGGATTTGATGAAGAGGATGATGAGGATGATTTACTCCCATCAAGAAATGGCCTTGGCATTGAAGATGATGATGGAATTGAGCTACAACAATCTGAATCATCTCAAGGAGAAGTGGCATGGATCTTTCCGAATTCAACAAAGATGTCATCTTTTCAGGATTGAACGATTATATCGAAAGAAGATTCGTCCATTGGAACTATCCTCCAAATATGGTCATTTTCATTCTCCTCCATTGAGTCCATCAGATTTTGATTCCAAACCGATGGTCTTGTTACTAGGTCAATATTCCGTGGGTAAGACGAGTTTTATTCGTTACTTATTGGGACGAGACTTTCCTGGTCAACGCATTGGGCCAGAACCACGACTGATAGATTCGTGGCAATTTTGAAGGGAGATTCCGGAGATAAGATCATCCCGGGAGCTGCACTGTGTTCTCAGGGAGATCGACCATTTCGAGGATTATCTCCCTTTGGGAATAATTTCCTAAGTCGTTTTGAGGGGGTGGAAATGGATTCGCCAATCTTGAATAATATCACATTGGTTGATACGCCGGGCATCTTATCTGGGCAGAAGCAAATATTGGTAGAATTATGATTATGAAACAGGTGATGAAGTGGTTTGCTGAACGTGCTGACCTGATTATTATGTGAGTTTTCGCCTTGATATTGCTCAGGTCGCATTGCTGTCCACACAATGCGTTTAGCTCACTCTACTTGCTTTGTCTTCTATTTTCACAATGAAACAGTATGTTCGATGCACATAAGCTTGACATCAGTGATGAACTCAAACGAGTCATCGAAATCTTGAAGCCACATCAAACAAAATGCGTGTCATTTTAAACAAAGCAGATTCTATCTCGACGCAACAATTAATGCGCGTGTATGGTGCTCTCATGTGGAGTTTGGGAAAGGTGATGATGACTCCTGAAGTTTGTCGTGTTTACATGGGCAGCTTCTGGGGAGCACCACTGAAGAATAAGGAACAGGGAGCGTTATTGACTCAGGAGAAAATGGACCTGTTCAATGATATTGCACAACTTCCCCAAAACGCTGTAATGCGTCGAATCAATGAGCTGGTGAAACGGGCTAGATCAGTAAAGGTTCACGCCTATATTATTCATTACTTGAGGAAACAGCTTCCGTACACTTGGGGGAAGCGTGAAAAGCAAAGGCGGCTGATAGATCGACTTGAACGAGAATTCGTCATGTGTGCGAGAAGATATGAATTGCCCAGAGGAGACTTCCCTGAATTGGAACCATTCCGACAAGCACTTTTAGAGATTAAAGATTTGAGTGAAGTGCACAAATTGGATAAAAAAATGGTGAAGGAAATGGACAAGGTATTTAGTGTGGATATTCCCAATCTCCTAGAAGCTGCTCGAAATGAGAGTGCTAACACACACTCGAAGATATGCCAAAATACACAAGCTTGGGAAGTAAACACAAAACGAAATATATTTAAGATTAAGTCTAAGACGTAAAATATAATTCAGCAATAATAGACCACAAATCAATACTGATAAAAAGGACACGGAGCTTGATATATTATCAGCGTTAGATACGATATGGTGCTCGAGTGTTGCTGGCAGATGCCCAAATAGGACCTCATTAGGTCACCTACGAGCTGTAGCATGGATGATACACATACAAAAAATTGAGTAGTGGCATATATCCTTTTATACTATCGTAACCAACGATAATGGGCCGCTAGTAGCAGTTAATTGCGACATTCACAGCGTTAGATGCGATATGGTGCTCGAGTGTCGAGTGTTGCTGGCAGATGCCCAAATAGGACCTCATCAGGTCACATACGACGCTGTAGCATGACTCACGCACAAAAAAAAGCTTGAGTAGTGGAATATATCCTTCTATACTATCGAAGCCAACAACAATAAGCCACTAGATGCTGTTAATTGCGACATTCACAGCGTTCAATACGATATGGTGCTCGAGTGTTGCTGGCGGCCACCCCAGATTGGACCTCATCAGATCACCTATCATGCGGAGCTTGAATAGTGTAATCTATCTTTCTATACTATCGTAACCAACGATAATGGGCAAATGAAAGATGTTGATTGAGACATTCAAAGCGTTAGATACGATGTGGTGCTAGAGTGTAGCTGGAAGATGCCCAAATTGGACCTCATCAGGTCACCTACGGACGCTGTAGAATGGCTGATACGCATAAAAAGAGCTTAAGTAGAAAAAAAAATCCATCCATACTATCGAAAACAACAATAAAAGACAAATAGAAGCTGATGATTGCGACATTCAAAGAGTGAGAACCGATATGGTGCTCAAGTGTAGGCATCTGAGACGGCCGCTAGCTCTACTCTCTAGCACCATATCGTATCTCACGCTGTGAATATGACGACCAACTGCTTCTAGTGACCCATTAAGTTGGCCATGATAGTATAGAATCATCTTTTTCACGGCTCAAGCATTGATTGCTCGTATTGGCGTCGCTACAACGTCGTAGGTGACCCTGATGAGGCATCTGAGACGGCCGCCAGCTCTACTCTCTAGCACCATATCGTATCTCACGCTGTGAGTATGACGACCAAACTGCCGTTCTAGTGGCCCCCACTAGAACGGCAGTTTGGTCGTCATATTCACAGCGTGAGATACGATATGGTGCTAGAGAGTAGAGCTGGCGGCCGTCTCAGATGCCTCATCAGGTCACCTACGACGTTGTAGCGACGCCAATACGAGCAATCAATGCTTGAGCCGTGAAAAAGATGCTTCTATACTATCATGGCCAACTTTAATGGGTCACTAGAAGCAGTTGGTCGTCATATTCACAGCGTGAGATACGATATGGTGCTAGAGAGTAGAGCTGGCGGCCGTCTCAGATGCCTACACTTGAGCACCATATCGGTTCTCACTCTTTGAATGTCGCAATCATCAGCTTCTATTTGTCTTTTATTGTTGTTTTCGATAGTATGGATGGATTTTTTTTTCTACTTAAGCTCTTTTTATGCGTATCAGCCATTCTACAGCGTCCGTAGGTGACCTGATGAGGTCCAATTTGGGCATCTTCCAGCTACACTCTAGCACCACATCGTATCTAACGCTTTGAATGTCTCAATCAACATCTTTCATTTGCCCATTATCGTTGGTTACGATAGTATAGAAAGATAGATTACACTATTCAAGCTCCGCATGATAGGTGATCTGATGAGGTCCAATCTGGGGTGGCCGCCAGCAACACTCGAGCACCATATCGTATTGAACGCTGTGAATGTCGCAATTAACAGCATCTAGTGGCTTATTGTTGTTGGCTTCGATAGTATAGAAGGATATATTCCACTACTCAAGCTTTTTTTTGTGCGTGAGTCATGCTACAGCGTCGTATGTGACCTGATGAGGTCCTATTTGGGCATCTGCCAGCAACACTCGACACTCGAGCACCATATCGCATCTAACGCTGTGAATGTCGCAATTAACTGCTACTAGCGGCCCATTATCGTTGGTTACGATAGTATAAAAGGATATATGCCACTACTCAATTTTTGTATGTGTATCATCCATGCTACAGCTCGTAGGTGACCTAATGAGGTCCTATTTGGGCATCTGCCAGCAACACTCGAGCACCATATCGTATCTAACGCTGATAATATATCAAGCTCCGTGTCCTTTTTATCAGTATTGATTTGTGGTCTATTATTGCTGAATTATATTTTACGTCTTAGACTTAATCTTAAATATATTTCGTTTTGTGTTTACTTCCCAAGCTTGTGTATTTTGGCATATCTTCGAGTGTGTGTTAGCACTCTCATTTCGAGCAGCTTCTAGGAGATTGGGAATATCCACACTAAATACCTTGTCCATTTCCTTCACCATTTTTTTATCCAATTTGTGCACTTCACTCAAATCTTTAATCTCTAAAAGTGCTTGTCGGAATGGTTCCAATTCAGGGAAGTCTCCTCTGGGCAATTCATATCTTCTCGCACACATGACGAATTCTCGTTCAAGTCGATCTATCAGCCGCCTTTGCTTTTCACGCTTCCCCCAAGTGTACGGAAGCTGTTTCCTCAAGTAATGAATAATATAGGCGTGAACCTTTACTGATCTAGCCCGTTTCACCAGCTCATTGATTCGACGCATTACAGCGTTTTGGGGAAGTTGTGCAATATCATTGAACAGGTCCATTTTCTCCTGAGTCAATAACGCTCCCTGTTCCTTATTCTTCAGTGGTGCTCCCCAGAAGCTGCCCATGTAAACACGACAAACTTCAGGAGTCATCATCACCTTTCCCAAACTCCACATGAGAGCACCATACACGCGCATTAATTGTTGCGTCGAGATAGAATCTGCTTTGTTTAAAATGACACGCATTTTGTCTTGATGTGGCTTCAAGATTTCGATGACTCGTTTGAGTTCATCACTGATGTCAAGCTTATGTGCATCGAACATACTGTTTCATTGTGAAAATAGAAGACAAAGCAAGTAGAGTGAGCTAAACGCATTGTGTGGACAGCAATGCGACCTGAGCAATATCAAGGCGAAAACTCACATAATAATCAGGTCAGCACGTTCAGCAAACCACTTCATCACCTGTTTCATAATCATAATTCCTACCAATATTTTGCTTTCTGCCCAGATAAGATGCCCGGCGTATCAACCAATGTGATATTATTCAAGATTGGCGAATCCATTTCCACCCCCTCAAAACGACTTAGGAAATTATTCCCAAAGGGAGATAATCCTCGAAATGGTCGATCTCCCTGAGAACACAGTGCAGCTCCCGGATGATCTTATCTCCGGAATCTCCCTTCAAAAATTGCCACGAATCTATCAGTCGTTGGTTCTGGCCCAATGCGTTGACCAGGAAAGTCTCGTCCCAATAAGTAACGAATAAAACTCGTCTTACCCACGGAATATTGACCTAGTAACAAGACCATCGGTTTGGAATCAAAATCTGATGGACTCAATGGAGGAGAATGAAAATGACCATATTTGGAGGATAGTTCCAATGGACGAATCTTCTTTCGATATAATCGTTCAATCCTGAAAAGATGACATCTTTGTTGAATTCGGAAAGATCCATGCCACTTCTCCTTGAGATGATTCAGATTGTTGTAGCTCAATTCCATCATCATCTTCAATGCCAAGGCCATTTCTTGATGGGAGTAAATCATCCTCATCATCCTCTTCATCAAATCCATATGGTGGTGGCTGTTGTTGGTTTTGTTGCATTCCAGCATTTGTATTCTAGACGGATTATTCTGGTTTTGTGATCTAGCGTATCCAGGTCCTCCAGGTTGCGAGTCTCCTGGAAAAATCAGGAGGAGAATATTGTTGCTGCTGTTGCTGTTGATACGGTGGACGTGATATTGTTGTGGTGGTCCTCCCTCTCTGCTGCATATCAGTACTTCTTTGCTGTGGATGTTGTTGCTGCTGCTGTGAATATGGAGGTTGTTGCTGCGGTGGCGCACCATCATACCTTTGTCCCCCTTGCTGCATGGGCGGTCCATTAGTATTTTGTTGCCACGGACCTTGTGGTGGCGGTTGCTGCTGCTGCCCATACACTTGATGAGGAGGCTGCTGCTGTTGTTGATGCGAAGGAGGATAATTCATTTGACTTTGATCTCCACGATTCGGTTGTTGCTGGTGCTGCATATGATGTGTCATTTGTTGGTCATCTTCATCATCATCTGCCCACGGCGAATCTCCATCATCTATATAGTCAGCATATCCACCTCGACATAGTAGCGATTTCTTACAGCTTTTCTGTATTGTTGATTCATCATCATCATCTGGCAGTGAGCTGCAATGATGTACATTGCAAAAACGTCGATGACTAGATTTTAGTAATCCCCATGGACGTGCGTCGGTTGCTGATGTAGAAAGAGCCGCGACTGTCAGAAAACTCACACACAGGAGCATCATATCTGATGGGCACCGCAGCTTCGTCCCCCTTTGCCGTCTCATATTGTTGCTTTTATGAACTCTTCTGCAATCAGTGAAAGTGACAACGTTTTGTGAGCATCATTTCAAAAACAAATTGGTGCGTGGAAACTTGTTCGTAGGTAGAAAAGAGGCTACTCGTAATCTTATCTACCTGTACTGTGAGGTTATGAGCTCCTCCTCATAACCGCAAGATCCATCAAAAATCCGAAGCCTTTGGTTTTTGCTTGGTCCTGCTTGAAAGATCTTTGAATGTGCAGCATTGGATTGGAGGAAGGAACATCTTTTGTCGACGCGATGGAAAAAGCTACCGCATCATCTTGAAGTAGATAGACTGGCCATAACTTTTCCACCGCATAAAATAGAAAAACAACATCAACAACAACCATGTTCTGCTGCACAACACACTTGAAACGTCCGCCATGATGACCTCTGGAGGATTGGCTCCATGTCTCTCCTCCTCCGTTCGCCTACCTCATTGAATTCTGGGCAAGCGCATTGAAAGAAGGAAAGATCTCCGGCTTATTTGGAACATCCGTATGTACGTGTTGATGGATACAAGGGTGTCCCTTACTGGTGACTCTACTGTCATTTCTCCAGAGATCTACGACGAATGCGCTTGTTTGCATGATTTGGGAGGTTAGCCCCATTGGCAACTCTCGTGTCAAGGTAAGCAGCATGATCAAGATTCAACGGTTGTTTTATCTATGCATTCATATCATTTGACAGTTCCTCGCACATCATAATATTCCTCTTTTGCTGACACCAATTGATTCACCTCTAATTCAAAATCTTTGCCTACTCTTTCGTTCACAACACCATCTACGCATCCATCTACATTGATATTGTCAAACACCACACACAACACATACACACAACTCTCATTTCAGTCTCACCAACGTCAAAAGATTGCATGGCCAGAGGATTTGTCAAGGAAGGCGGAGACTCCGCTCGAAGTTGCCGCACATACAACTCATTAAGGACGGCATCAATGTCATTCACACCATCGGAGGAGATGAGATGATACCAACACACAAGCTGCGGAACTATCCAAGTACATTCTTGAGAAACACGGAGGAAAGGTCCGTAGTTGTTGGTATGCCCATAAACCATTGATAATGATGTCTATCCTATCGTTTCAAACTTTTCGGGCCGACACTGCCGCGGAACAGGGGTGCAATCTTCTTACAAAAATGTTGTTAGTGAGAGCTCTGCCAACCCTCGTTAATGCTCATCATTCACGAGGTTATGGGACGTGATTCTGGATTACCTCACCGCTGCCACCGCAAGGAAGTACAGAGATGGAATGAAATCTGCCAAATTCACTGGTCCTGGATTCACCACTACTGCCAAATCTCGTGATATTCATGCTGTTTGGATTCCTGAAGTTTCTCTCGACATTGTAGTAGAGGAAGGAAAAGCGTCTTAGAAAGTCATGGATGAGAATGTGTTGGCGTCAATGTATTCCTTAGTGAAGGTGCTGGTGTAGATGGGACATTGTAGCCGAGATGGAGGCCAATGGAGAAGAGGTTCCCCGTGATGCATTCGGCCACGTTTAGTCTTGCCAAGATCAACCCTGGTGTTACTTCTCTAAAACGTCTTGCAGAAACTTGTAGGTGCAGAGAAGACTCTTGTCCAAAAGTCTTGGAGTATTTTGCTCGTGCCGCTGCATCCCAACACATTTGATCGTCAGTTGATTAAAGATTGTGCCAAGGAGGGTGTTGCAAGTGCCATTGCTGGAGTTTCAGGGTGCATGGGCCAAGATGAAGAACAAAGCTGGTACACCTATCAGGGCCATTGAATTGAGAGAATCAAGGGAGGAAAAAAGCCCTTTCAGCCCTGAATTGCCTTGGTTCAAGGAATTGCTCGCTGATATTGGTATGTAAACTCTTAGAAATCTATATAGGACACGCTCCTGAATAAAGAAAGCAAATGTAGAAAGCAAAGCATTTTGTTAGTTTATCGAGTTCTGTCGTTTTGAGCTTATCGAGGCGACTCTCCTGAGCTTCTTTTTATGACTACACCTACTGGACTGTCCGAGTCTGCATCCTTTATCTCGACCTTAACAAAGCATTATTAGCTTTATAGTACAACCGCAATGCCAATGCGTACTTCTTTCACAATATGAAGATGCTCTAGGGGAAAGACCCAGCGACCAGCTAGTGCCAATATCAAAGGCAATTCTTCACCATCCGCCACCTTTCAGCAGTATTATTGCACCAATCTTTCATGAGGTTGCTGCATTGAATTCAGTAAAGGTAAAAGAACGTTTTCCTGATGAGGACCAATGCAAAGCACTGTAATGGGTATATATCAGAAAACAAAGAGAAATTACTCTTCTGCTTGTGGGTTTTGCGCACAATGAAGCCACTTACATCTCACAAACAGGATTGCACTACCTATATGTACATTACAAAGTTGTTGAGATACAAGCAGAATACTCCATGAGGGTTTGGCAGTTGCAAAATTAAGCTCTACTGTACTATTAGCTTAAAGAATGAGTGTTGCATTCGAATTTGACCTGAACGAGATTATCTCAAAAGCAATCACCTGACATTACACAAGCTCAATCATTGTATACACAAAGAGATGAGGACTTCCCTACGCTACCTCCACAATAAGATGAGAGAGTAATCCAGAGTACAAATATAATGAAAATTTATTCTTGTCCAACAGTCTCGATATTCTCATGAGCTCCTCAACCTTATCGTCGAGTCTCTCTTCGGTTCCTTTTTGAGCTTGTCGAATTTGGCATCATATGTCGGGCTCGGCTCTGACAACAGTTCTGGCGACAGATTGTCTAATGATTTTAATTAGTAGAGGTTGGAGAGGAGACACAAAAGTAGAAGAACGGTGAGATAAATGCTTCGTAGCAAAATAATGCAAATAGACTGCAATTGGTAGATGATTCAACCGATAAATTCCTTGCCTTTGCTCATGGACATAGCATAGAACCAAAGGGGCTGGTACCTCCACACCACGAAGCTCATTTAAGTTTTAGTTTCAGCGAAGTCGAAGGAAGCCGAACCCGAACATAAATCTTCCATTTCTTGGCTCAAGTCGTTCACATTTTGCACATATCGATGACATACCTAGGGGCCGGGGCGAAAGCCGAGGCGGAGGCAATAGCAGCAAGGGCGAGGACAATCTTGTACATGGTTTGCAGTGGTTGGTGTTGTAGGAGAGTAGTAAGAGGGTTGGCCGCGGCGGAAGAGGAGGATGGCGTTGTTGTTGCTGGTGTTGCTTGCTACCTACGTCAGTGGTTCGGAGAGGAAGACGTGCAGACTTTTTGCTAGAGGTAAGGCTATGAGTGACGAATGCTCATTGAGGATATCTTTCAATTAGCCAGGACTTTCAATACGCACGAACGAACCTCCACTTGAAGCAAGTTGCGATGATGAGCCAAAGCATGCAGCGAAGAACAAAGATAGAAGTGTGCCGGGTATCGGCACCACTCTAGGGCAGCAGCAAGGGCAATAGATCATAGATAATCGCTTGTGTCTGGGAAGTAGTAGATTCAAAATCCGAGCTCGTACTACCCTTATCAAAATGTTGGCATACAAAACAGTTTCAACATTTTTTCTGGCCTGGCTTTGCTGCGTCGATGCTCTAATTGTCCCCTTCGTCAGTGAATTATAATCGAAGCAGTCGCTCTTTCTCTACTTCATTGCACGCGACAGCCTCAAAAACCACTCACCGAAGAAAAAATAAAGGCTCTAAGCAAACCAACCAAATATCGGTCACTACTCAAGAGCCATGGTTGGCTGATTACTCAACATCTGTTAGATCTCAAAAGAAGATTCAGTCGGTACCCTCAAAGCTAAGAGGAAAAAATGCAGTCCTGTCCAAGTGGCACAAGCTGTCCTAAGCACATTTCTAAACATTCCGTCGTCAGAGTGCAATGCAGCCAATGTTGTTTGTGCTTTGACAAACAAGTGCCAAGACGTTGAGTAGAGGAAAGCACGTCAACAACAAATTGAACACAACATCTGAAGATTTGCAGACTGCTTTGATGCAAACAATAGATATCCTGAACCTTCTTGTAACCGATAAAAGATTGACTGCAAGGCAACTTTGCAACGCGGCTTGGCAATCGCTAAGCATGTGGAATACGATGCATCTCTATTCTCTCGTGACAAATATATTTTTGGTCAAAGATAGCAGCAAAAGTTACTCTACCTGGGACTTATCTCAACAACAAATGAGCGGGAGATGGCACGGACAAACACATTTGACGATGTCTTGAATTTGATAGCTCTTCGAATGGTGGAGCATCTGGAACAAACTCGCGATAGTAAAATATAGGCATGCAAGACTGGTAAACGAGCTCAACCAGGAGAACTTTCTATGCTGCTGTGGGCTTATGCAGCTGCGAAGCCAAGAGACTGCCGCCTGGTTGGGAGCAACCTCGTCGAATAGAGCAATTATCCGACACGCAAAACACGAACTCTGATAATGATTTTGACGTCGTGACCTTTGTCGAAGACGGGCAGAAGTTTCCTCAGGAAAGTAAATATACGGCAAACGATTCTCATCACAGGGAGTGTCACTAGTAGATTGTTTTGATGCGGCTGCAATTGCGTTTTGCCAAGGAGAAGGGTTCTGCCAAGTGCATAGTTATCGGCGATGAAGAATGAATACTCTGTTGATAAAATAAGTTGCTACTTCAGGAATGGAGCGTTGTCGAACAATTGCATGGTCTTGTTGCCAAACTCGTTGGACGTTACGCATCAAATAAGATTTATCAGAAGCCGTCACGACGTTCTGATAGCCAAGGAGGCAACGCGTTTAGAATTCTGTTTGCACGCAAATCTGAACGTGAACGTATCCCCCCCCCACTGCGAACGCGAAATTGCTCCCATGAGACGTCGTCATGATTGCCTGGGGCACCTTGGTATGGATGGGTAGTCGGACAAATGTATCTGTGATAGTGGGATGCTATTGTACATGGAGATGATGCCCATCAATGAGTACTTGGATCACACGGAGTGCGTCGTCATACCAGAACTTAAAGGGATGGAAACGTGCTGATCCGGTCCAAAATGGCAACGCGCACTTGCCACGGCCGTATTGAAAACCAGTCTGATTGAGCGCAGTTGACGAAGAGCTTATAAAGAAGATGGAGCAGCCGCAATGGATTGTCTAATATCTGAAAATTAGCATTCTTGTTGTGGTCACAGGCACGCATGCACTTGACAAGAATTCGGTTTGCCGAATTTGCACAATTCCCACCAGGCAGCCTCACAGCTTGTGCAAAGCAATGGGAGAAGTAGCATGAAATGCCCCCCAAGAGGAGCAATTTAGCGTGGTACATTGAAGTACTTGAAACATATGACAGACGAATGATGCCTGTTCAAAGATATTCAACACTGACATCATTCCTGGAGGAAGGTGGATCAAATCATAGCAGACTATGCCAAGATACCACCTGCTGGCAGTCATTCATTCCTCTGAGAGCGGATGTCAGATTAAGCGGTCAGCCATTTCCGCGAAGAATTTACAAAACTTGAGTAAGTGGAACTTGGACAAGAAGCAGGTGTAAACGAGCATAAGAGCATCAAGAATCAGCAAAAAAGCTGGATCTTATGGAAGAGTGACAGAAAGCTTAAATCTGGACGGAAAGATGTAGAGTAGGCAATGGTTTTAGAAGAGAACAGGGCTCGGACTCATACTGCAGATCCGACCTTGACATTAAAAATGGTCGAAAGTTGCGGTAGGACTCGGACGGGCCTCCACTACTCACTGTTATGGCTCATGGAGATCAGATACCAATTCAAAGTCATCAAGATTAACCATGAGTTAGGGCTCACACTAGCTTATGAAACCGTGCTAAACACAAGGTCTGGACTGTCGTCAGGATACATATAGATTTCGGACAAGATACCACAACCTCCACTCGACGGCACTACAAATATATTCAATATCTTCTGAAACTACGAAATAATATCCTTTTGTGGTGTATCTATAGTATAGTCCACTATTCCCAATCTCAATCATATTGCTGTATCTTATCCACTTCACACATCTTCAAAATATATCCCTTACTACTTTATTCGAAAACCCTCAATCAGTATCTTCTATATCTTTACTGTCCTTGTATTATTCACTTCAACCACACCTCAATCTTCCTCTAATCTTTTATCAAACATTTCAGCTCTCCACCACCA